>CANXYC012325378.1:0-11380 GCA_948193065.1 Aleurites moluccanus
TTTTAAATAAATAAAATAATTAATTTTTATTTAGTTATTATTTTATTTTATTTTTTTATATTTTTAATTTTAAAAAATACTTTTTTGTAAATAAATAAAATTTTAGGGACTAAATTATAATTTGCCAATTACTTTTTTAATCCTTGTGGGGTCCAGGTTGAAAAGTCAACGGTCAAAGGGTCGGAATTATAGATTTTAATAACGTTAGGGTCAAAATTATATCTCGAAAAACATTAGAAGCTAATGTGCTCCTAATACTAAACGGCAGGGTTAAAATTGTACCTTAACCCAATATTGAATCATTATATCACAAAAAAATTCATTACTCAAAATATGAATTCTTTAAGCACATTATCAATTTTAAAAACAAACTAAACTGAAGCAAATAAATTAAATATATTTAAATAATAAGTATACTAACATAGAGTTTTAGAATTTAACTAAATTCAATCAAAATGGGTATTTTCACTTGCAAGTGAACTATTTATTCAACTGAAAGAAAATATAATAGTCCCCCATAGTCTAGAGCTATAGAGGAATTATTCATCAAGTAGATCATTCTCATAAGAAGTCTAGTTCAGCTCTGCTCCTTCATTTTCGTCATTTCTTATAAGTTACCAAATATGAATTTCATATGAATCCAATCATTTGTATAACACTTTAAAGTGTCTATTTCATCCAAAAGAACTTAGCAGAATACCACAATGATTGAAAATAATGATATATTAATGTCAATTAAGCATCAATACCAACAATACATTAATGTCAATAATAGTATGCATCAATGTCAAAACCAATAAGCATCAATGTCAAGTTTCTTTATAAGAACAATACCTAAACAGTTTCTTTTTCAAAAGAACCATTTCATGTTTTTATGTGGAATGTTACAGCTGCCAAGTTCAAATCTAGTTAAGCTATATCATCAAGTATGGAATGATACAACCGCTTAGGACAGAACATCCAAATGGAGATAAATTTTCTAATCAAACGTGGAATGAGACAATTCGCCCAAAAGGATATATCATCAAATGTGGAATGATATATTAACAACTATAAGCATCAAAACATTATCAAGTGCTTATCTTAATCACCAAAGGGAGATTCGAAAATTCAAAATAACACAGATGTAGTTTAATACCTGTCTCATATAATTTTTAACCTCATTTCCCCCACAATTTTGAATATTCGATCTTTATTCAAACCTTTTGTGAGTGCATCTGCAATATTATCATTCGATTGCACATCAACCAAAGTGATAATACATTATTCTATATGATAATTCAGCATTGCATGTTTAGCCTAATATGTCTCCTCTTACCATTAAAGAGTGAGTTTTTCACTACTGAAACTGTAGCTTGATTATCATATTTTAAACTTAAAGAATTAATCTTTAGACAAGTCAATGGAATATCCAGGATCAGATCTCTTATCCATTCTGCTTCTCCTCTTGCCGAAGCTAGAGTTGATAGTTCTAATTCCAAAGATGACAAAGCAATATAAGTCTGTCTTTTGGATTTTCATGCCACAGCTGCTCCACCTAGTGTAAAAACATAATCACTAGTAGATTTACTGTCTCCAAATTCTGAGCACCATGATGCATCAGAAAAACCTTCAAAGATAGGAGGATGACCATTATAGCATAAAGCATAATTTAAAGTACCCTTAAGATATCTCATTAGCCTCGTAAACGCATTCTAATGCTTTTGACTAGGATTGCTAGTAAAACGAATCAGCATGCCAACTGTAAAGGCTATGTCTGGTCTAGTGCAAGTCATTGAATACATGAGACTACCAATCAGTTTGGAATAATCTAATTGATTCACACTAGCTCCTTCATTAGGGTTTAGTCTTTTAGTAGGGTCATATGGTGTCTCTGCCACTTTGCACTCACTGTATCCCCATTTAGAAACTAGTTTCTTAATGGAATGAGTTTGGCTAAGGGTGATATCTTGCCCTCGAAAACTTACTTTCATTCCAAGAACGGTGTCTACTACACCAAGATCTGATATGTTAAAGGTTTTAGTTAATTCGCCTTTTACTTCATTTACAATAAAAAGATTTGTACCAAGTATCAACATGTCATCTACATATAAGTAAATAATCGCAACCTTATTCGACATAGAACGAAAGTAAAGGCATTTATCAGAATAACTAGATTTAAATCCTAAGCTCGTTACAACTTTGTCAAATTTTTGATGCCACAATTTAGGTGCTTGTTTTAGACCATACAAAGATTTGTTTAATTTAAAAACTTTGTTCTCTAAATCTTTCATGACAAACCCTTCAGGTTGGTTCATGTAGATTTTCTCTATTAGATCTCCATTCAGGAAAGCTATCTTTACATCCATTTGATGCACAACATAGTGTTCAATAGATGCCAATGCAAGAAGAATTTTAATCGTAGTCAAATGACAGACTAACAAGTATACATCAAAATAATCTATGCCACAGACTTGAGTATATCCCTTAGCTACTAAACGTGCCATAGACTTGAGTATATCCCTTAGCTACTAAACGTGCTTTATACCGTGCATCCATCAGGATTTAGTTTTTTCTTCAAAACTCACTTACAACCTATAGTCTTAGTCCCTTTTGGCAAATTGATTAGTTGCCAAGTTTGATTTTGTAACAGAGAACTCATTTCATCATCAATGGCTTCTGCCCATAACAAGGAGTCCCTAGATCTCATAGCTTCTTTATAAGTAGATGGATAGTCCTTTAAATGGTAAGTGACAAAATCCTCACCAAACATTTTGGAAACTCTCTCTCTTTTGTAGATACTCTTAAAGGTAGTGATTCATTAATTTGAGGAGTGTCAGAGGAATTAGGTGCAATTTATATTAAAGGTTCTGAATTAATTTCTATAGTTCTAGGTAAAGTCAATCATTGATCTTTTAGAAATTTATCCTCAAAAAATACTATATCCCTAGATTCTATAATCACATTGGTAGATAGATCTAAAAATCGATCAGTTGCACTATCCTATGTACTACCTAGGTATACACATGTGTTAGTCCTAGGTCTTACCTTTGGTCTCTTAGGGTATAGTATCCTAACATAAGCGATACAACCCCAAGTCTTTAGATTATCATATCTACAATGATGTTTATGCCATAATTCATAAGGTATTGAATTTATCTTAGAATGTGGCACTCTATTCAGGATGTGAAATGCAGTCAAAGCTGCTTCTTCCCAATAACAAGAAGGCATGCCAGCTGTCAATAACATAGAGTTTAATATTTCAGTTAACATCATGTACTTACGTTCAGCTATGCCATTAAATTAAGGTAAGGAGCAGTAGTTTCAAGTATTATGCCATAAGAGTTATAAAATTCCTTGAACTTTGTCAATTTGTATTATCCTCCTCTGTCACTCCTAAGTCTTTTAATTTTCAAGTTTAATTGATTTTCAACACGATTCTTGAAAATTTTAAATTTATCAAATACTTCATCTTTAGATTTTAATAGATAAATATGACAAAATCTAGAAAAATCATCTATAAATATTACCAAATACTTCCGACCTCCTCTAGTTGTGAAGCTTTTAAAATCACATAAGTTAGAATGTATTAGTTCAAAAAGTTGTGTACTCCTACAGACCGACTGAAAAGGTTTTTTAGTAATTTTAGTTTGAGCACACATTTCACATCTGTTAAATTTGATCGAAGTATCTAATGGTATATTATGAGTTTTAGCTAGTTTAGCCATTTTCTTATAGTTCACATGTCCTAATCGATTATGCAATATTTTGGATCAATTAGATTTGAACTAACATGACTAACTATGTCATTTGCTAAACTTAGTCTATACATATCACTTACCAAATAAGCACATCCAAAATAATAAGAATTAACAGACAAAGTTACTCTGCCATTAGAAATTAAAGTGTTCATACTAGCAATATCTAAAAAACTGATAGAAATTAAATTCTTTAAGATAGATGAAATTATTTTAACATTTTTAAGAGTTAGAATTTTACCTGAAGAGAGCCATATGTTTGTTGTATCAGTGTGAGTCACTATTTCTTTATCTCGACTAGCCACAACGATAATCTCGTTGACTTCAGTAGCATCATCAAGTTGTATTTTGTTATTACAAACATAGCATGTGGCTCATGTATCTAACCACCATTTTGGAGAAGTACTGGCCTTTCCACTTTTTTCGATCATAGCAATAAAATTCTAAGACTCAATATTCTGTACTATCATATTTGTTTCTTTATTTAGTGTGTTAGATTTAGTTTTTAGAGGAGCCCTACATTCTGCAATGAAATGACCCCATCTCCCACAGTTGTGGCACTTGCCCCTTTTCTTCTTAGAAATGGTCTTTTTGGCCTCCAACTTGGGGGGTTTATTTTTGGTCGACTTGGACTCCTAGAAAATTTCTTGAAATATATGATTGTGTTAGCAGTTGACTGCTGTTGTCTGACCATTTCCAAGTTATTTCTAACTCTGTTCTCATCTTCGATTCTAATGAATCGTTTGAGATCATCCAGTCCCACTTGCACCTTTTTTCTATACATTTCAGTTTTAAAAGTATGACATGTAGAAGGTAGTTTGTCAATTATTGCCCCAATTAAGAAGGCATCACAGATGATGATCCTTTTATTATTTAATTTAGATCTCAGATTTTCTAGGTCAGTTACTTGAGGAGTGATTTTCATATTTTCATTAAATTTAAATTCTATGAATTTGTCAACTAGGTGTGTTTTATATAATTTCTCCTCTTTTTTAAATTGAGCATCTAAATTATCCCAGATTTTTTTAGCAGTGTTGTATTTGCTAAAAACTTATATCAGCCGATCAGAAAGACAATTCAATAAATAGTCCTTACAGAAGTCATCGTCCTTGTTCCATTAAAATTCATCAACGTCCTCCATCGTATCAGTAAAAGTACTCAAAATATTATAGAATATATTTTCATATTTCAGTCCAAATTGATTCTTTCGCTTCAAGAAATTAAATTCAGATCCACTAAAGATTTCCAATTTGATCATCTCAATCGGAACACGTTTATCCATTTTTTTATATATTTAAATAAACAATTAAATAGCAAAAATTATATAAAAGAAAAGTTGGAACAAGTGCATCTGAATATAACTAACTGAATCAAACTAATAATTGAATCGAATCAATGATTTGAACCGAACCAGTGATTCGAACTGAACTAGTTTCAAATCTTCTTTTCATAGTCCCAAAATAATTTCTCCTTTGCCTTTGTTGGGCTTGAGCCTCAGAAACGTGAAGGATAATTGCGTAGGGAAGAAAATTTTAATTTTATAGACATTTTTTTATTTTTTATTTGTATTAAATTTTGAGACTTTTTTTATTCTTTTAAGTTAATTTTCATTACATTATATAAAATTTTCATCTATTTAAAATATAATTACTCTTATTTTAATCTTTTATAAATGCATTTGAAATATAATTTTATGTTATAGTATTTATTTATTATTTGTTTTTTAATATTTTTGTTTTATATTTCAAACCAACCAAATTGATTATACAAATTGCAATTTAAGAGTATTGATTCAAATAATTTTTAGTCTTACTTAATTCAAAATGATTTAAATTATTTACAAATTGATATATGACTAGTTTGATTAAAATTATTCACTTTAAACCAATTTAACAGAACTATAAATACCTCTAATAAGAACATGGGGTAGTGCATAGTCATATTTATAATTTTTTTTCAATTTTATTCAAGCTTTTTATCCTTAGATGCTCATAATGTCTACAATTATCCACAGATTTTCATAGATGTCCATGTGAAGGACTGTTATGCCAAACACGCCCTCTTAAATTAGAGAAAATATCTCTTTTTTATTGGCTCTAAAATCTTTACTTAAATTTCAAAATTTGAATGAAAAATACAATTGTCCCACTGGCACATAAGCTTGTGCATTTTTGGACTGCACAACCTTGTGTTCTTTGGAAGTCTTTCACTTTGCTTTCTTTAATATGAGAAGTTTGGGGCAAAGCGAAATAAAATGCACAACCTTGTACATTCTAGGGTTGCATCAGTTTGTGCTCTTTATGAAATAGAATCATGAGGGATAAATTTGTACTAGCTTGTGCATTTTCTATTGTACTACCTTGTGCGATTCCTTTTAGAGTCTGATGATGAAATTTTTTGCATTAGCTTGTGTATTTTCTCTTAAATGGCCTAGTGCTCCTGGATCTTGCCACTTTTTGCTCCATTTCTAAATTCAATCTTGCAACTCCTAATAAAAACATATTAGAACTATAGCATGAGTGAATTAATGAAATTTTAAATTATTTTACTCAATAATAAAGCTAAATACACTTCAAATATTTTTTTAATTTTCTAGAAGCTTTTTATCCGTAAATGCTCATACTGTTCATAATTGTACACAAATTTTTATAAATGTCCATGTGAAGGACTACTCTACCAAACACGCTCCCTAAAATTAGAGAAAATATCTCCTTTTTATTGGCTCTAAAATCTTTGCTTAAATTTTAAAATTTGAATGGAAATACAATTGTCCCGCTGGTACAAAAGTTTGTGCACTTTTGGACTGCACAACATTGTATTCTTTGGAAGTCTTTCAATTTGCTTTCTTTAATATGAGAAGTTTAGGGCAGAGCGAAATAAAACGCATAACCTTGTGCATTATAGGATTGCATCAGCTTGTGCTCTTTATGGACTAGAATCAGAAGGGATAAAATTACACTAGATTGTGTATTTTCTATTATACTACCTTGTGTGATTCCTTTTAGGGTTTGGTGATGAACTTTTCAACATTAGTTTGTGCATTTTCTCTTAAACGACCTAGTGCTCCTAGATCTTGCCACTTTTTACTCCATTTCTATAAATGCATTAGAACTATAGCATAAGTGAATTAATGAAATTTTAAATTATTTTACTCAAGAATTAAGCTAAATACATTTCAATTGAAAGCAAATCTATGAAAATATTTATAAAAACAATAAACACATCACCTCATAGAGATCATACTTTTTGGCACATTCTGATCTCTCTGACTTATCTTAGAATCACCCTAGTAAGGGACAATAACATGTTAGGCTAACCTCTCTAACACAGCACTGTGGCACCGGTCAACATAAGTGGTTGTAATATCCCAAATTTATTTTAAAATCTTATTTTATAATAAATTATATATTTATCTTATGAATATTTAATTAAAGTAATGAACATATGGATATAATTTTTTTTTAAAAAAAATTATACTATTTTAATTGAATTTTCAAAATTTTTTATTAAGAATTTATTTTTAATGATAATATTATTTATAGTTACAAAAATATGAATATTTGAAATTTAGAGAAAATAATTTGAAGGCTTGATATTATTTTAAAAATTAATAAATTAATATATTATTTTATTAATTATATATTTAATTATTTAATTATTTAGTAAATTTTTAAAATTTCAATTTAAAAAAAGGAATATTCCAAGACTATTTCTCAGATTTTTAAATTTATAAATATTTATTTATTTAATAATTTAATTAGTTAATTTAAATTTTAAATGGAAGAAATATTTTAAAAAATATTCATTATAGACTGTAGTCCTATAAGGAGACATTAGTGGACTAATCTTCTAATGGCACATTTGGGCTAATATCAATATAAAGAAGTTGATGAATTCTATGGTTAAAAATTAACTTCTTATAGTTGGGTAGGCTAAGCTGGATGATAGAAATAAATGTGAAGACCCAATTGGATCTAACGAGGATGAAAGGCCCACAATGGTTTCTGAGATGAAGGATGAAAATGTTACTAAGAAAAAGCTCAGAAAAGATGCCTCGACTGTTATTATGGATGGCTCGCTTAGTCCATGCATGGGATAAAACCACAGATTACAAGGCTCCCCTATTCACTCTTTCTATTACCGCTAAGTGTATGGGTCAATTATAACAAAAAAATTTAAATATTAAAAGATTTGTCAATCCCATAGAGATATGAATACAAATACAAAAATTTATAAACCTTTTAATTTATATTGAAATGATAATCGAAATTATGGCAAATAAATTCAATTTAATATAAATAATTTAAAATTACTAGAATTAAAAAAAAAAAAACAAACAATTCAATCATAATTTAAATTTTGTTAATTGAAATTAAACGTGACTATCCCTAACATAAACAAAGTCATCTCTAAAGGTAAATCATCAAAACCTAATTATAAACTTACATTTACTTTCATGATTTCAAGAATTAGATAGGATTCATTAGGAGCAACAATATCATCTAGGCATACCCATTTGTCTATAAAATAACATCTCTTAAATCTATCATCTCATTGAACAAATACTATACTTTCACTTTTACTACATCTCATTAAACAAATAATACACTTTCACTTTTGCTACTTCATATAACATTTTTTATTGTGAAATTGGTGGTCAATCACTCAAACTCATGAAACTCAAAGAGAATATATTAATTTCATATCAGCAAGTACAAATAATAAATATATATATAAATCCACAAACAATCAAATCAATTTACATTTAAATTCTAGTTAAATAATTTAACCACTCATGCTTGAAATAGTAAAAGAAATTACTAAATTCATTAAATCAATAAATATGTTAAATACAAAGAAAATTGAAATAGATTTATAAATAAACTCTAGAAGAAACCTCGAGATGGAGATCCATGGTTGGTGATGCTCCTCCTTGATTCCCTAATTATAAATCTCTCCCAAATCTATCTAATCTATTTAAGTAAATCCAATCTAGGAAAGAACAATGCTATACTTTTATCTAAAATGAAAAATAATCATTCCATCTGCTTTGTGAAGCATTCCTCTTTAAATAAGAGAAAATATCTATTTTTATTAGCTCTAAAATCTTCGCTTCGATTTCAAAATTAAAATGAAAAATATAGTTATCTCGCTAGAAGACAAGCTCGTGTGCTTTTGGACTGCACAACCTTTTGTTATTTGGAAGTCTTTTACTTAGTTTTCTTTAATCCAAGAAGTTTGAGGAAAAGGCAAAATAAAACGCACAACCTTATGTATTTTAGATTTACATGATCTTGTGCTCTTTATGGCTGAAATCATAAGGGATGAAACTGAACTAGCTTATGCGTTTTCGCTTGACTACCTTTGTGTTTTCCTTTTACTGTCCAATAATGAACTTTTCTGCATTAGTTTGTGCATTTTCTCTTACATGGCCTAGTACTATCAGATTTGGCCACTTTTTGCTCCATTTCTAAACTATATCTTGCAACTCCGACAAAAACACATTAAAACCATAGCATGTGTGAATTATTGAAATTTTGAATAATTTTACTCAAGAATCAAGCTAAATACACTTCAATTAAAGGTAGATCTATGAAAATATTTATGAAAATATTAAGCACATCACCCTATGGAGATCATGCTTCTTGGCACATCCTAATCTTTTTTATCTATCTTAGAATCACCCTAGCAAGAGAAAATAACATGTTAGGCCGACCTCTTTGACATAACGCCATTATAGCCTTACAGGACTATGGAAACTATAGCAAAGGTAGTTGTTTGACTTCTCAACAGTACCCTAATCTCAATACCTTTCTAATATTGTCATGTGTCCACCAACCCCATCAAATGGCCCGATACTTAGGATATATAACTAACATTCTTAACTATCAAATGTAGATTCAATCTATAACTTCTCATATGTGTCACATTCCCACTTTGGAATGTGACTACCCTAGAGCATAGGTAAACCTAAAGCCACCAATCACCCGTAAAACTCTGCCTTAAACATGATATCTACAAACTTATACTAATCCCAATATCATAACCTCATACATGCATTTATAACCATGATTCATAAATCGTGAATTATACATGTAGATATACCTATAAAAAAATCATGATAACATACTTTAGTTGATACTTAATTTCATGACTTCCTGTAATATGCTTAAATACATGGTCCTTGACATACTTACAAAGATCCCATGGAGCTACTAATAAAAGAATCTTAAATAAAATAGACAATTTGCATGGATAACTTTAGTTCCTAATCGAAGAAAAGAGGATAAAGAACCCTAAATATCAAGTACCTGCAGCCTGAAAACATGAAACAAAACATGGAATAAGCATAAAATAATGAGTAGAAATTATACAACCGTACCTTGTTAAACTTGGAAGATACAAGATTATCTTGTATACATAGGAATAAAAATATACTTGGGAAATATTTAGTAGTAATAAATAATGAAAATATGAATAATAAATTTAGAGAAAACATGAGGTAGTATATAGCAAAGGTTTGTCAACAAAGTTCTCTTGAAATCATAGATTATTCTTGGTAAAGAATTTGATAGAAATTATAACATGAACTTATAACTTATAACTTGTAACATAAATGAGATTAGAGGTATCACTAGCATGATCCATTAAATACATAAGACTGATTAGGTTTTGCGCCTAGGGCTTGAGCCCCCAAGAAGGAACATATAATATACCCTATTTGTAGGTTATCATGTGCACATAATATGATGTTTTCCCTCATCAGCTAGGGATTTCTATCATTTTGGTTCATAAAGATAGTTCCATGACATAGAATGGAGAAATAGTATAAAGGATTGTCATTCATGTATCATATAAGCCTAGCTTAAAGTAACATAATTAATATGAACATGAATACTTGGTATAATGAAAAGGAAAAGGTTCAAAGTAGTATAACATAAAGGATTTCTTATATAAATATATGGAGAATCATGCATAGGAGAATGTTTTCCACTCACCATAACAAAAGACAAAAGTAATAGCTTCCTAACCAAACACTCAGGAGGACGGTTTGATGTCACCTCTTCCTTATATGGTAGCTATACAAATCACAAGCATAACATCACAATCAATCATGAAACATGACATATCTTAATGCTTGAATTCATACTTAATTTCTTTAACTTATATCCCAACAATATGAGTAAAATAGCATAGCACTAAACATGTATATAAACTTTACTCTACGTGCATTCATGATAATTTATAATACTGATACATCATATAACTTGCCTTGTATTTAACATTATCACTAAAACTCTCTAATAAACTTGAAGTCATAACCTAAGGTTTACGCATTTCATGAAATCAAAATAGTAATATAACTTGTTTGAACTTGCAAATATATTTATTATTATCGCAAATATATTTATTATTATCCACTATACTCAATTCAACTTATTAATTAACTTAGGTTCATAATCTCAAAATTAAGGTTATATTTATCCTTTAATAACTAAGTCAATTCCTTACAATTATAGAATTTCTAAAGTCCAATTAAATAATTCTTAGTCTTAATTAAATCATTATTAAAATAAAAGATGAAAGGTATAGAGATATGAACAATGTTCACCACACTATTCATCAAAACCCTAACATTCAAC
>CANXYC012326097.1:0-22655 GCA_948193065.1 Aleurites moluccanus
AATAGGGTTATTAAATTCTATTATAGATCGTTTAGACTCTCTAAATAATTCTACAAATAAATTGTTCAAAAATTTAGAAGAGTTGACTCTTAGACAAAGTGAATTTGAGGAATTTTTCCTTGAGAACAAATGCCCTTTAGGGCTTATTGCTAGCTCTCGTTATCACAACGAGTATAAAAAGCTGAAAGAAACCAGAAATAAAAGAAAAACCCTTTAAAGATCTCTAGGAGTGGCTCTTTGTAATTTCGCCTCTTAATAGAGTAATTAGAGGGAGGGTATACTCATTTGAATGGTATCAGAGCCTAAAAGGAGGGGTTTTGGATTTCTTTGAAAGAAAAAGAGAACTTTTAGGGGTTAAAATAGAAATAACCTTAGTTTGGGGCGGGTAAGGACTGCCAGTGAAATTAAGTTAAAAGTTGAAGGATTTTTGTATTACGTTTTAAAATTTAAGGATAACAATGTGCATTAGTCAATACTTCAGGGACTACCAGTGAAATAATCCCTTTTAAAATTATATTAAAAAAAATTTATATTTTGATTTCATTAAATTATAAAATTTTTTGATCTATTTTTTATTTTTTTGTTAGTTAAATATTAAAAAATCAAATTTTAATTAAAATATTTATTTTAATACTTAAAATATTCTTCTTTCTCTTTTTCCTATAACTACACCCAATCAAACCCCACCGCCAAATCTCTAATTTTTTAATTTGTAATTTTCAATTTTGTTTACTTAATAATTCTTTAAAAAGCCTCACTACTCTTTACTTCACACCTCCAAATATTCATTTCATTTTTAATAAAATCAAACAGAAAAAAAATTAAAATCGGAAAGTGAGAAAAGGGCAAAACAAATGCATATGTACAATGCATGGCTACTTCCACCGGTGGCAGAGGAGACCAAGAAAGAGAGAGAATCCTTCGCTCGTGTGGTCAGCTTCGTCAAGATCTCTTACAATTCTGACGATCCTGAATCTGTCTTTTCTACTCTCAAATGGATTTTCATTATTGACCTGTAAAGTTTCGTTTATTATTATTTTCGATTTTTATTTATTTTTAAATTATGAGTTTAATTTTGCTACGTTATTGTTCAATTTTGGATTAAATTATGATGTCATCCTCTAGTGGATTGAAGATAAAGAGTCGAAGGAGAGTGGAGTGGAGGTGACCTCAGCGGAGAAGCAGTAGTGGTGGTGGTGACCCACATCAGAACTTCCACCACTGATTTTCACTGCTAGATCGATAAAATATCAAATCTTCCATGGAAAGTTATGGTAGCTCCAAAAGTAATCGACAACTGGCATAGAGTAACATTAGCAACAGTCCCAGATCCTGTAAGAACGCAAATTCTAATGTTTTTGCGGCTATAAAAATGGGAAATAGCTTCAACGATGTCACTTTCACCAGGGACTTCAAGAATGTAAGGACTCATAGCTGGTTTAGGATAACGAGTAATGAAAATAGGTGGCTTGGGTTTATTTTTTGAATCCGGCAGTCTACCACGAGGTCAGCGAATAACTTCAATAGAAGCACTATCACTACTTTAGGTTCAGAGTAATATTCTAGTTGATTGTCCATTTATAATTTTGTTTTTCTTTTTATGATAGTGGTGTGGCGGTAGTGATAAATGAAAATTTTGATTTGGTTCAGAATAATGATATTTAAGTGAAAATTAGATTGAAAATGAGGGTATTTTAGATATTTTATATAGATTTAACAGATTTTTTAACAGAATGAACTCAAATTTTAATGGAGTCAAAATGCAATGATTTTTTAATATAATTTTAAAAATAAAAAGACTTTTTAATATAATCGGTCAAAATTTAAGAATCTCATAGTAATTAACCTTTTTTTAATATATATACATACTATTTAATACAAAATAAAAATTTGAGAGTCTCCAACAAAAATGGAAACTCTCATAAATTTCAAATATAATTGAAATAAAAAATATTAAAATTAAAAATTTTATTTTATAAAGAATTTGATTTTATCCTAAATATAACAAATTATTTACGTTTTACTAGATTATATTTATAATTTTTATTTTTAAAATTATAAATTGCTATAGTTCCGAAAACATATTATTTACATATTATTTATTTATTGTTTGAATTGTGCTAATTATATTAAGAAATTATTTTATTTAAAATAATGGAAATATTATATAGAATATTATAAAAAAATATTTTTAATAAAGATTATGAGTTATTTTAAATAATGATAAAAATTTAATGAGTAAAAGAATAATTTTTATTTTGAAAATAAAAAAGTGTAAGTTTTATGGATCGTTTCAATATTTGAGGGTTAAAGGAGATATTTATTAACCACTCCTTTTTTGTTGACAATTAATTATTGGATCTATATTTATATTATATAAATAAATGTTTAAAAAAATTATATAAATATATGTGGCCGTGAAGGATCGAACTTAGGAAAAGCAAGTGATTACTGCTAAACCATTTTCATACCTTGCTATTTCATTTCATTTCCTAGCAACCACAAGAAATACAAATAGTTCAATTTGGATACCAATACTATCTTCTATAATAGAGATGTTACCTTTTCAGAATAAGAATTTCCTTTCAAAATCACTTGTTCATCCTCAGTTTCATATTCCGATACTAATGTTCTTATATTACCGTCTATTGACTTTAATTCTTCTCTTTCCTATTCACCTGTATATAATTCCTCTCCTTCTTCCTCTCTTCCATGCTTGCATGATAATGACAACACATATTCAAATACTTTTGTTAATGATTCCTATCCTTCTGAAGCTCTCAATTCAGAACCATCTCCTTTCCTGCATACTTCATCTACTCTCTCTCTTCTTTTATATGATGAACTTATACTTATTACTAAGCCTGTCTATTCTCCTACTTCTTGTCCAAATTTTATTCTTAATCATCCATCTTCAACTTCTAATCTTATTCCACTAAGGAGAAGTTCCAGGCCATCTCATAAACCTTATTGGCTTCAAGATTTTGTGTCTGCTACTGTCACACATCCCACTACTGTAATTGCTCAATCAGTCTCTGGTCAATCACAGTCACACATCTTTTATTCCACACACTCATCTTTTCTTGCCAAAATAGCTCCAATACCTGAGCCCACCACCTACAAGTAGGTCGCACTTGACCTAAATTGGGTTCTAGCAATGAACTAAGAACACCAAGCTTTTAAGAATAATGATACATGGGAGATCACATCATTGCCTCCTGGAAAAAAGGCAATAGGATCCAAATGGGTATTCAAGGTCAAATACAAACTAATGGAGAGGTTGAAAGGTATAAGGCACGTTTGGTTGCAAAGGATACAACCAAATTGAGGGTCTTGATAACACATAAAGGTTTAGTCTAGTTGCTAAGCTTGTGCCAGTTAGGTTATTTATCACTATTGCAACTGTTAGACAATGGTCACTCTTCCAATTAGACATTAATAATACTTTTTTGCACGGCTTTCTTGAGGAAGAAGTGTATTTGACCTCTCTTAGTGGCTATGTTGGACCTAAACCAAATGAAGTTTGCACGTTGAAGAAGTCTTTGTATGGCCTTAAGCAGGCCTTTAGACAATGGAATGTGGAGCTCACTAGTTTTCTGTTATCCTTGGGATTCTCTCAATCACCACATGACCATTGTCTCTTTGTTAAAGGGTCCAACTCCTCTTTTGTTGCATTTCTTGTTTATGTGGATGATATCATCCTTACTAGGACACATGTAGCTAAGTTGGAGGCTATCAAGTTGGCTCTCAATGACAAATTCACCATTAAGGACCTAGGTCATCTCATGTATTTCCTAGGCTTGAAGGTTGTTAGGTCCTCCACAGGAACCATCATAAGTCAAAGGAAAATTATATTGGATATGCTTCAAGAAACAGGCATGGCAAAAGCTAAATCAATGAAAGTTCCTCTACCAAAAGGCCTGCATTTATCACCAGATCAAGGAAACTAGTTGCCTGAGCCTGATCAATTTCAAAGATTGATATGCAAGCTCTTTTATGTGAATTTTACAAGGTCAAATATAAGTCATGTCGTCCAGCATTTAAGTTAGATCATGTCCAGCCCCCAAAGAGTCCTATTTAGATGTTCCTCTACATTATGAAGTACTGACACCGACATGCGACACATGATACAACACTATACAATATTCTAACACGTTAATTCTCAAAAAATTTAGATTTCGACACATTGGGATACATTTAAATATTAAATAATATTTTTAATATATATATTATATATTGTCATTCGTAATCATTAATTTAACAAAAAAAAAATCAAATAAAACAAACTATATCCATCAATTTAGCAATATGAACTTTACTTTTATAATATGAACTTTTATTTGATTTATTAATTTCATCAATTCTAATTGCATATTAATTTGTCAAATTCTCAAATTGAGTGAGGTGTTGCACACGCTCTTTTAATTTTAGGCTTATAAGTAAATATAAATAAACTCATATAGTTGATAATAAATTATCACAAATAACATAAAAATCATTTCAGAATTTCAAGTTCTCTAAATATTTGACATCCATTTCATTTTAGATTTTTTTAAAAATAATAAATTCAAATATAAAAAGAAAAAGGAAATGGAAAAAATGGAGAGTATAAGAAAACGTTTTGTATTTTAAAGGACCTCCATTTTATTTTTATGGCATGTGAGACTATAAACCAATAATGAAGGCCTAAGTCAAGAGACAAGCTGCAATTCTACAAAGGCTTCATCGTCGTTGTAGTCTTTGTTTAAAGAACCCAACTTCATCTTTTCTCCATTCTTGAAAATAGATATGGTAACAATAAGGCAATGTTTATTTCTCTGAAAAATAGATTTGGAGAGGAAATCAAAATAAGTGAATCAGATTTCTAGAGTTTGGTTGGTGTAAAAATCTAATCAGAGATTAAATTGGGAAAAGTAATAAATAATTGAAGATATTAGTAGCGAGAGAGTAAAAGAGATTAGTACTTCGTGAAGAAGAGAAAGAAGGAATTAGAAGTAAGAAGAAGAAGAAGAGAAACAAGAAAAAAAAGGAACTAACCTGGATGCGAAGCGAAACGAAGGAAGCGACGTTGTATTGATTTTAGTGAAGAAGAAGAGAAAGAAGGAATTGGAAGCAAGAAGAAGAAGAAGAAAAATAAGAAAAGAAAAAAGGAACTAACCTATGTACGAAGTGAAGGCGTCACACTCAAAAACCAAAAGTGTGACAGTCCTAGGACAATGGTAGGTTTAAAGCCACCATAAACCTGTAAAACCCAACCTTGGATCAACAATCATCAATAATATTCTATAATCATGCAATATTCTTCAATATATAGATAATTCATCAATACAATATCACTTGTTCCTTATCGATCAAAAGACAAAATACCATCATCAATAAGGAACAATGATTACTAATAAGCTCAATCATATATCAATCTAATACAATTAAATCTACGGAGCTACTATGATTAGAATTCCAAAATAATACAAAACATCAAATGATTATCAAATAAATACATTAGCTTCTTGGAGAGAGAAAACAATCAAGAAGCTCTGTCTATCCTATCAACAGGTTCTCTATCACCTGAAATCCACAATAGAGAAAAGAAGGAATGAGTTAAAAACTCAATAAGTTATGGAGATACGATAATACTTAGGGTTTACAATGATTGATCACAAAATCGATCTATAGTAACAAAGGTTTTTAAGAAATAAGATTACGTGCCTACAAAGAAATGATACCCATCTATGTGATGATAGAATAACCATCCATCTATCGAGATACTACGATCTCATACCATACGTATGTTTGATCAGAACATACGTCCCAAGGTCGATAGGTCTCCCCTAGGTAAAGCCACTGATACAATTTGACCTTATCAGCTAAGTTATTGGTGCACACAGTCTAATGATTTCTCCCTCATTGGGAAGACGTTCTAAATCGTCAATAACCATACAATTGATACAATGAAAAATGGTTGAGTCTAAAGACCTCACATTATCAATATTATTAACAATATTCAATAGGTTTTCAATAATTTCATATGACCCAAATGGTCTTTCAAAGGTAATACATTTCAATGATGGCCTAAGGCTCAATGACATTACAATATCGAATTAATATTACTCAATATGAAATTTAGTCCAAGAACAATGACTAAACTTCATTCGAGAACAATATTAACAAATGTGGATTTCATAACAAAGAATAAATCATTTCATAACTTACCTCAATCCAAAACAAATAAGCTCAACTATCACCACAATCAACAATCCTTAGGTCATTGGGTTCACCAAGCCTAAAATAATAAATTTCTAAAAATGGGTCAATTAGGGTTTCCTTCCCCAAAATTAATATACAAAGAAATTTAGGATTATATACCCTTTAGTACTTAATAAATTGATTTTTAATACCAATTAAACCATTAAATGAAGAATTACTATTCACCCTACAATTCACATAAAACCATTAAATCTCATAACTCCCATATCAAACATAATTAATGGCACTAAATGCTCATAAAAGATTATCAACAATCTATAAACAACTGATATAACAATACTATAACCCATAAACAACTATAAAAGCAAGATATATGATTTATCTTTAAAACCTTAGAAAGAGATTTCTTTGAGAAATAATTTCCTTGAAGATGATTTGATGCCTTTCAAAGTGTTTCCCAAGAAGAATCCTTAAAGAAAATGGCTATTTGGATGATTAAAGAGCAATAGGGCTAGTTGAGCAAAGGAAAGAAATGAGAAGAAGAAGAAAATGAAATTTGATTTCCGGTTCAAAAATATGAAAAATGACTTCTATTTATAGAGTCCGAAGTCTCATGCCAGTGAAGAACGAATTCACGCTCGTGAATAATAAGTTTCACGCTCGTTAAGGATATATTCACACCCGTGAACACTCAAAAGGTCAATTTCTCATATTTAGACAGAGAGCAAGGTAACAGCCGTGATTAGAGTTCATGCCCATGAAATGTCAAAGTTCAATTTAATGACTATGAGAAGAATTCACGCTCGTGAAAACAATAGGTTCAAACTCACTAAGGCAAACACTTCTCAAAACCATTCTAACACTCACCAAAACAACTCTAAACAATATCTATAATAAAGAAACAATTCTATAACAATCAATCAATACAATCTATAACCATAGGACCATTAATAACCTCATGCAACCATGCAAAAATTGAAATTTTGGGTGTTACAGTAGGCATTGTGCTGTGAACTGAGTTAGGGATTTTAGGAAATTGACAGTGGGCAAAGGAAGCATTTAAGGTATTTACAAAATAGTCATTTGATAGTATTTATAAAATTGCTATTTGACCGTGTCTGACACGGTCAAATTCGTGTGTCGAATTAGTTAATGTATCGAATTATTGACCGCGTGTCAGAGAGTATCGGTGTCCAATACATGTCAGACACCGACTCTTCATGACAGTTAGCGTGTCCATGCTTTCCAGACTCTACATGTTTTGAAGTACTTGAAGAGTGCACTAGCCAGAGCAGTCTGATCTTGCTTTCAAGGCCTATTGTGATGCGGACTAGGCCATATGTTCATTCCTAAAAGGTTCTTGACTGGTTACTGCATCTTCTTGGGCACCTCTCTTATTTCGTGGAAGACAGAGAAGCAGCCCACGGTTTCTAAATCCTTTGTAGAAGTAGAGTACTGCAACATGGTCTGTGAGTTGCTTTGGATTTCATACCTTCTTAAGGATTTTCACATTCCTCTTGCTTCACCAATCCCTTTATACTGTGACAATCAAGCAGCGCTGCATATTACTGTTAACCTAGTCTTCCACAAACGAACGAAGCATTTAGACATTAACTATCATCTTGTACGCCAGTAACTCCAATAAGGCTTCATCAACACCAAATATGTCTCCACTCAAAACCAAATTGAGACTTCTTTACAAAGCTATTGTCCACTTCATTGCATCATCATTTTCTTTCCAAGTTGGGCTTGGTTGATCTTTCCTAATCTCTAACTTGAGGGGGGACTATTCGACATAACTTATTTGAATTTCTATTACTAACTGTTGAGAGGTTGTTAAGCTCAGTTGGCACAGTTTGTTACACATGTTGACTAGTTAGTGAGAGAGAGTTTATTAGTATCAACCACGTTGGCAATCCTCTATAATTGTATATAAATAGCTATTATGTACAGTGAGATTAATAAGATCAATTATTCAATTTCACAAAACTAAATTATTAACAGATTTGAAGCCATCAATAGTGGAGTAATTTTTAATCACTAATAATCTAAGAAATTAATTTAATTTTTTTATTAATGATTTTGAACTTGTTAGGATAACAATTTTTATTTTAAATCTTTTTCCTTCTTCTTCTCTTTCTTCTTAAAATCTCCAAATTGTATTTTCTTCTTCTTTAGATCTATATACATGGGTTTCTTTTCTTTTTTTGCTTTAGATATTCTTTTTATTCTTCTTATCTCTTTTTCAAATCTCCAAATTATATCTTATCTTTCTTCTTCTTTAGATCTCTGACATCAAGGATGAATCTAAAGTCATATTATTAGGAACAAAAATTAAAATTATATTCTAATTATTAATTTTTAAATAATCTCATTACTGGCTCTGATTATTTTCTTTCTTGGTCTTCCAGATATCTTTTCAACAAGAGGTGATTCAATTGCTTCATAGTCCTCAATTCTCATGAATTTCTTTCCAGGTACAGGCTGAAGAGGAGTGGAATATGCCTTCGAATAGGTGTCCTTGTTATACCATTTAGAAATCTCTATAAAGGGGTCCCTTCTTAAATGATAATAGGCATAAATTATATGTGGACATGGGATTTCAGTGAGATCCCATGCCCTGTAAGTGCAAAGATTTCTGTCTAAGAAAACAGTGTGCTTGTCTTCTCCTTCCTCCACTTCAAACTCCACATCATTATGAAGTACTACCTCACATTTTGAAGTAGCTTTTTTTGCAGTCCATAAACAAACTTACTGCACTGGGACTGAAATCATATTTCCATCTATCTAACCCTTTCCTATTTTCTCTTATTTTTGTCATGCATTGCAACCTAATGTCTTCCAGCATACTTATCGTAGGCTTGTGTCTTGCTTCTTTAATCCAAGAGTTGAAAGACTCTGCAATGTTGTTATCCACCATATTACATTTGCTCCTACTACTGAAGTATGCTCTATACCAATTATGTGAAGCATAATTCACTAACTTAAAAGCTGCAGTCTTGCTCAACTCTCAAATTTTCTTCAAATTATCCTTGAATTCCTCATCATATGTGCTTCATGCACATATCTAAAAATGTTACTTCAGTGCCCCCCTCTAACCATCTTTTTGACCAATTGGCATAAATGTGTCTCGTACACCATCTATGCTCTGCTTGGGGGAGCACTTCTTCCACAACTTTAATCAAACCATGAAAAATACAAACAAGACCATAAGTATATAAACAGTTCATATACAATACAAACATTACAAAAATGTAAAAGTACAAGTAGGAGAAAGAAATGTTGACCTTTTGCATATCAGAGATCAGTGTTATTGTTGATTCATCTCCAAGATTCAGTGCTTTAACAAGCCACTGCAGAAACCACCTCCAATTGTTATGATTTTCTTTGTTTATCATAGCCCAAGCAATGGGGTACACCTAGTCATCTGCGTCCTTTCCTATTGCTGCTAGTAGCTGGCCCTTACAAATCCCTTTTGAAAGCACCCATCTAAACCTATTAAGGGTCTATACCCATTTACCCACCCTTCTCTAAAGGCTTTGAAACAAATAAAAAATCTCTTAAAAACCCTTTTCCCATCTTTCAAATTATTTTTACATAAATCTATTTCTGCAAAACTACCTGGATTGCTTCTTTTTAAAGCTGCAACATAAGCCTCAAGGTATCCATATTCTACCTTATAGCTGCCATTGAGTTCGTCCATAACTAATTTTTTAGCTCTCTTGCATATTGACATACTCACTTTAACTTTCAACTCATCCTCACAATTTGCCTTCAAGTCTTTAACCTTCATAGTAGGGTTTCTATACAACTTTGATTTGAAGTGTTTAGTTATGAAGTTGGCAGTACAAAGATGGTTTTCAAAAGTCTTATAGCAATTATGTTCAAGGTTCAAGGTTTTGACAACTAAACCTGGATTGTCACCCTCTTTGGACACTAACAAGACAAAGGGACATCGTGGATCAGTAATACATTTAGCCCTAATCCTATTTCACTCATTAGGTTTTAAGACCAAGTTGACCTATCTTGCCACTGCATATCTTACAATGGCATATCTTGCCTCTTAACAGTTAGCAAATGACATGCCAAGTAAAAAAGTAATGCAAACTATCTTTCTCATTGTAAATAACTCTCTCCCTTGGCACCTTATTCACTCCCCTATATATATCTGAATCCTCATTACCCTTTTCACTGCCCTCCTCACTACTCTCCTCACTACTCTCATCACTGCCTTATCAAATGCTATCATTACTACTATTAACACTTGCATCTAGCCCAACCTTAGTATTTTCTTCTACCCTTACCTCAACACTATTTGAACCCTGCCCCACACCTTCATTAATATAACTAAATTGTGTGGGTATGTTGCCTTCTGTAACATACTGTGGGCAGTTACCCAAATTAGGATAATTACTATCTCCTAATGACTCATTTGTGCCAGACTTAGACTGAACTGGTGAAGGAGCTTCTATAACTAATATATTATTATAGAACACAGGCATATCCACATCATGAATAGCATACACATCTATCTCATTGACCTAACTATTAGCTCTAATGGCATCTCACACTCTCCTAATAGACACATCATCATCAATTAATATTAGTCCATCATTCAAAGTTTTTCTTGGTTCTAAAACACATATGGCAGATAAATTTTTAAACACATATACTGTTTGATATCTTATAATAAAATTTTGCACAAAAGGAAGTCATGGTCATAATTAAGCAAGGTATCAATAGTTCCATTAATGTACCTAAGGTCAGGATCATAAACCCACTCCCCACCATAATGAAAGTTTATATTTACTGTATCAATCATTCTACCAACAACAAAAAATAAGAAAACAAATAAAAGAAAAAAAGAGAATTTGTTAGTTTCTGCCATACTAACTATACCCACGCAGACAAATTTAACATACATATATATACGGTAATTACAAAATCATAATTGCAATTTCAAATCCCTAATTAAAAATCCCCAATTTCATTATGCCCATTTTGGTCCCAAATGCAAAATCCCTAATTTCGGTTGGTTAGATTTTGATACCAATTACAAAAACTCCAAAATAAAAAGCCTCAATTGCAAAAGCCCTAATTTTGGTTGGTTTAATTTTGGTCCCAATTGCAGAATCCCCAAAATAAAAAGCCATAATTGTAAAAGCCCTAGTTTCAGAATCCCTCTTTTGGTCTCAATTGCAAAATCCCCAACGAAAGAGCCCCAATTGCAAAAGCCCCCATCAAAATCCCCAAGTGCCTAAACCCAAATCATATTTGGCCCTGATTACAGAAGCCCATTTATAAAAATCCTAAGTTTTGACAATCAAACCCCAAAATTTTCTTAAATCACAGTCAAACTGTCACACCCCAACACACTGGTGCGACGGTCCTAAGGCAAAGGTAGGCATAAGGCAACCATAAACTTGTAGAACCCTTAACTAAACCTGCCTCATATATAATAGCAAACATTTTGGATGAAAAACACCATATCTTATAAATTATTATTTTATATCATAACATCTCCGCTTGTTCCTTATCGATCAAAAGACAGTTCTTACATCAATATAGAACAAAGGAGAATCTACAAATGCCATCCATAGCAACAAAATCAACCATTCATATCTATCTACGGAGCTCTAAGAGAGTACTTCTCAATAGACATAATTTATATATACATAACAAAATAATATACAACATAATTACATCCAAGCTTCTTATGAAGAAGAAATCAAGAAGCTCTATCCTCTGGCTTAGCTCTCTCTCGAGCTACACTAGCACCTGAAATCCACAGAAGATGGATGAGCCTTCAACTCAATAAGATATGAACTACATAATACATTAGGTAAATCAAGAATCTGAGTATCAAATCATGAACATATACATATACATATACTTGGACATGAAAGAATCATAAGCTTATACTTGAAGAAGAATATGAGTGTTTACAATAAATAACACTATCAAATCATATCATAAGTCAAATCATGGTTCTCATTTAGATCATAAGAATGCCTGCAAAGGATGGCATTATCAAATCACATATAAGATATAATTGATATCATATCATAACGTATCAGTAGCTTTGCTAACTTAACGTGCACATATGCTTACACGGGCATATGCCTAGAGCTCATGGCCTCCTCTAGGTGGAACACTGATAAAAACCCTATCAGCTGGGCTCCCATTGTGCACATGGACCAATGAATTTACTCTCATTGGGAAAAGCGTTCTATACTTATATATATCATAGGTCATCATAATAAGATATTCACAAAAATTCAGATTTGGTCAAGAGACCATCTATCATACATATCAAAGGCTTGTTCATGATCTTGGTTCAAGAAGATAACCAAGTTATTTTTATACATTAAGTGTTTACATGAAGGAGGTAATCCAATAAAGGTTTCATGTCATAAAGTATATACATGAATATTTAACAAATTTATCTCATAAGGAGAAATATACATTTATGTAATTCATAACTTATTTCTTTTCAAAACTTTCCATAATTTAGCTCAACCTTGATTAGATGGAAGTTCTCATCAATTCCTTGAATTGTCCAAGCCTAATCAAATCCCCAAATTCTACAAATTAGGGTTTCCTCAATAATGACATATAATATGGTTTCTTATAATTTCAACCATTTTATAGTCTCTATTATTGTTTCCTAACATCAATTTAGTTTATCTCTTAAAGAAAATCTGAAATTTATGAACATAGTTACTATTTACGTCACTATTCATCAAAACTCATAAATTTGGGTACCTACCATACTACTCATAATTAATAGCCTTAAATGCTCATAACAGGCTCTATATAACTCATGATAATTATTCTAAGTACCAAAAATGTTAATCTAAGAAGTTTGGAGAAAAGAAGTTTGGAGAAAATCACATTATTTCTCCCAAAACTGAGCTCTTAAAGGATCTGGGCTTGAAATGATGATTAAGCTTTTGAATGAGTTAATTTAGTGATTTAATGCATTAATTCTAAGTATTAATGCATTAGAAAATAAATGGAACAGATTGGAGAGAAATAGGAGAAGAAACGAAGAAGAAAGAAAGAAAAAATAAGAAATTATCGTGAAAAAGATGGCTACTGCTTCTCCATTAAATAAGCTAATACTTCGCTAATTTTCCTCTTTGCCACCTTCCACTTTGCCAATCCCACTTTGCAAATTCTCCACTTCACTATTCCCACTTCTTAGAATGCCACTTCGACAATTCCACCTCGCCAATCCTACTTCGCAGAATTCCACTTCGCAAAATGCCACTTCGGCAATTCCACCTCGCCAATCCAATTTCGCAGAATTCCACTTTACAGAATGCCACTTCGTCAATTCCAACTCGCTAATCCCACTTTGCAGAATGCCATTTTGGCAATTTCACCTCGCCAATCCCACTTCGCCAAATGTCATCAAGACAAATGCCTTTTCGCCAAATCTCACTTCGGCAAATGCCTCTTCGCCAAATGCCACTTCGCCAAATGCCATATCGGCAAATGCATCTTTGCCAAATGCCACTTCGCCAATCTCACCTCGCAAATGAGGAGCCAATTCACACTACCTGTTCTGTCGAGCTGGAAAAACCTTCATCGCCAACTCACTCTAAACCAGCTCGCAAAAGAGCTACAATCTCCAATCTCCTTAAAGTCCTACAACTATCTATATAACACATACAAAAACATTTTCCTTCATACTTATACTTGACTCGCTCAGCCTCTAACATTCTCAAAACAACCAAACAGACTCAGACTAACTACAGGAATGGCGAACTGAACATGTTTTGGTCGAGGAAGCATACCTCCTCACAAGCACAGAATTCACAAAACTGCCATATAGACTTAAAATTAAATATATAAATCTGCAACTTTCACATTTTATACTTATCTAATTACTCTTGCAAGATCATGACAACTGACTCACAAAATTCTTTCCAAATATTGATTCTAAAATACTAATATGCTCAAAACAAACAATCATAAAAAAAAAATTAACAGGTATTACATTCTTCCCCCCTTAAATAAATTCGTCCTCGAATTTAAAGAATTCACTTTAAACTTGAAATAAATGGGGATATCTAGCTCGCATAGCTTGCTCACATTCCTATGTGCACTCCTCCATTACTTGATTCTTCCATAAAACCTTAACCATTTCTATCTCTTTGTTCCTTAACTTTTTGACCAATTTATTAACAATTGCTACAGGAACCTCTTCGTAAGTCAAGTTTTGCTGAAGATCTACTGCTTGAGCTTGCAACACATGGAAAACTGGATACACACTGTCCAAATTTGGTGGTAAAGCTAGTCTATATGAAACCTTTCCAACCCTATCCAAAATCTCAAATGGTCTAATGTACCTTGGAGATAACTTGCCTTTCTTGCCAAACCTTAAGACTCCTTTCATAGGTGAGACCTTTAAGAATACTAAGTCTCCAACCACAAACTGAAGGTCTTTCCTTCTCGGGTCTGCATAACTCTTTTGTCGACTGAACGCCATCTTCAATCTTTCCCTTATGAGTGGAACATTCTCTGCTTTATACTGAATCAATTCAGGCCCTTCAATATGCTTCTCTCCCACTTCATCCCAACACAAAGGAGACCTACACCTCCTACCATATAAAGCTTCGTAGGGAGACATCTGAATCGTTGAGTGATAGCTATTGTTGTAGGCAAACTCTATCCATGGCAAGTGCTTATCCCAATTTCCTCCAAAATCCAAAATGCACATCCTTAGCATATCTTCTAGAGTTTGGATAGTTCTCTCGGACTGCCCATATGTCTGCAAATGAAAAGTTGTGCTGAAATAAAGTCGAGTGCCCAAAGACTTTTGCAATTTCTGCCAAAACCATGAAATGAACTGGGTACCTCTATCGGATATGATGGAAACTGGTATTCCATGAAGTCTCACTACCTCATCAATATATATTTGTGCATACTGAGAAGCTGTGTAGGTTGTCTTGATTGGCAGAAAGTGAGCTAACTTGGTCAATCTATTAACAACTACCCATATTGAGTCATGTCCATTTGAAATCCTAGGCAACCCTACAACAAAGCCTATAGTTATTCTCTCCCATTTCCATTCTGGTAAAGGTAATTATTGAAGTAGTCCCGAAGGTTTCTGATGCTCAAACTTTACTTGTTGATAAGTCAAATACCTTGCCACAAACTTAGCCACATCTTTTTTCATTCCACTCCACCAATAGGAATTCATAATGTCATGGTATATCTTCATTGCACCTGGATGCGCATTATACTTAGCATGATGTGCTTTCTTAAGAATCATATCCCTCAAACCATCAACTGCTGGAACACACAACCTGTCACTGAGCCTCAAAATGCCATCAGTTATAATAAATCCTGGAGCCTTCTCTGATCCCACATTGTTCTTTAGCTTCACCAACTGAGGATCTTTGTCTTGAGCTTCTCTAATATGATCAATGAGAACCAGCTTGACTTGGAAATATGCTAAAAGCACTCCTGAATCCGACAAATCCAAACTTATTCCCATATCACGCAATCTCTGCATTTCCCTCACTAATGATCTTCTACTCACTTAGATATGGGCTAAGCTTCCCAAAGACTTCATGCTCAATGCATCCGCCACTATACTAGCCTTTCCTGGATGATATAATATTTCACAGTCATAATCCTTAAGCAATTCAACCCATCTTCTTTGTCTAAGGTTAAAATCTTTCAGCTGAAATATATATTTCAAACTCTTGTGATCTGTGAAGATCTCACACTTCTCTCCATGCATAAAATGTCTCCATATCTTCAATGCAAACACAATTGCAGCCATCTCAAAATCATGTGTTGGATAATTCACCTCATGCTTCCTCAATTGCCTAGAAGCATAGGCTATCACCTTACCATGCTGCATAAGCACACAACTAAGCCCTACTCTTGATGCATCACAGTACACCGCATAACCTCCTTTACTAAACGACAAAGCTAAGATAGGTGCCGTGGTGAGACATATCTTTAATTTTTGGAAACTCTTATCACATGCATCTGTCCATAAGAATTTCACTTGCTTCTGGGTAAGCTTACTCAAAGGAGCTGCAATCTTGGAGAAGTCTTGAACAAACCTTCTGTAGTAACCTGCCAAACCCAAGAAACTTCTAACTTCTGAAATATTTGTGGGTCTAGGCCAATTAAGAATTGCATCCACCTTTCTAGGATCAACTTCAAGCCCATCCTTGCTGACTATGTGCCCTAGAAAACCCATACTCTCCAACCAAAACTCACACTTTGAAAATTTAGCAAACAGCTGAAGCTCTCTCAAAGTCTGCAACACAATTCTAAAATGCTCTCTATTCTCTTCTTCACTCTTAGAATACACAAGAATGTCATCAATAAACATAATGACAAACTTATCCAAAAATGATTTGAAGACCTGGTTCATCAAGTCCATAAATGCAGCTGGTGTATTAGTCAATCTAAATGGTAATACTAGAAACTCATAGTGACCATATCTTGTTCGAAAAGCTATCTTTATCATATCCTCACTCCGAATCCTCAATTGATGGTAACCTAATCTCAAATCTATCTTGGAGAAATGACTTGCACCCTACAAATGATCAAATAAATCATGTATTCTTGGCAAATGATACTTATTCCTGATAGTTGCTTTGTTGAGCTACCTGTAATCTATGCATAATCTCATAGCACCATCCTTCTTCTTCACAAAGAGTATCGGTGTACCCCATGGTGAACTACTAGGTCTGATAAATCCTTTATCAAGCAAATCTTGTAATTGAGTCTTTAACTCTCTCAATTCTGCTGGTGCCATAAGATATGGAGGAATAAAAATCGAATTAGTGACGGATAACAACTCAATACCAAATTCTATCTCTCTATCTGGTAGCAAACCAGGTAACTCTTCAGGAAATACATTCGGAAACTCTCTAACAATAGGAATCTGCTCCAAATCTCTTACTTCCTTTTAAGTATCTGGGACATAAGCCAAATATCCTTGGCACCCATTCTTCATCAATCTCTTTGCCTAAGGCTGATATCATATTATATGGTGCTTCACTCTATTCCCCTTGGAACTCAAACTCCTCACCCGAAGGTGGCTTGATGACTAACTTCTTCCATTATAATCTATGGTTGCATAATACTTGGACAACCAATCCATGCTCAAAATCATATCAAATTCTAACACAGGCAACACAATCAAATCTACTTCTAAACTCTTACCACTTATGTTAACCACACAAGATGGATAAAAATGATGAGCTTCAATCTCTTCCTCTAAAGGAGTCGATACTACCAAAACATTCATAGCAATTCACATGGCACATTCAATTTCTTAGCAAAACATAAAGAAACAAACGAATGCGTAGCTCCTGAATCAAACAACACTCTAGCATTCAAAGCCTGAATAGGAAGAATACCTGTGACCACAGTGTTAGAAGTTTGGGCCTCTTGCTGTGTAAGAGCAAACACTCTTCCTCTACCTTTTCTCATAGGTGCCTAACCGGTAGCTTATCCAAAAATCTGACCTGAACCTCTACCTGCCTCTGGAGTCCTACCCACAATATCACGACCAATGCCAGACTGCTAAACCACACTCCTCTCCCTAACCATCTGAACTGTAGTCTGAGAAGACTGGGGTCTAACTCTAAAGGAAGGTTGTGGACAATCCTTAAGCAAATGACCATGCTGTCCACATCCATAACATGCATCTGACCCAAAGAAACAAGGTCCTCTATGAAGCTTACCACACGTAGGACAAGAAGGATTAGAAGTCCTAGGTGGTGCAGAACTGGTTGTACTATAGCTCATCTAAGAAACAAATATAGAAGGATTCAGTCTCTACTGGAATCTCCATGATGATCCTCTATATCCACTCTGAGAAGCTGATTAGTGCGAGATATTCATACTCTTTATCCAGCTATCTTGCTTGGAGGAACTTCCAATCTTAGCCTTCTTCTTCTCTTCCCTTTCTGATCTAACCTCCATCTCTCTATTATCTATTACTTTAGCTTTATCCACAAGCTTAGAGTAAAAGTCAAACTCAAGAGCAGCCAAAAATTTAAATAATTGAGCTATAAGTCCTCTACGGAACCTCTGAATCAGAGGTGCTTCTGTAGGCACAAGAGCTGGAGCAAACTTACTCAATTGACTGAATTTCTTTGCATATTCTGAAACAGTCATACCAGGAGTCTGAATCAATCTCTCAAACTCAATGGACTTAGCATTCCTCACACTTTCTGGAAGAAACTCATTAAGAACCAACTCCTTGAACCTCTCCCAAGACAACTCCTCATGACCCTGAAGCATACCTTAAATACTCCGTCTAAACCAATCTTTAGCTTCGGCCTTCATCAAATATCCCACAAACTCAACCGCTCTTCTCTCGGGGATCCTCAAAATCTAAACTTTCTCCTCTATCTCCTTAAGAAAATCTTTAGGATCGACCTCACCTTTGTACTCTGAAGGCTTGAGCTTCAAAAATTTCTCAAGTGAAACTTCCTCAACCTGAGGTACCACTACTGGTGGAGGAACTGGAACATCCGGAACTGAAACTTCCGGAACTACATGCACTGGAGGAGCCGGCGGCTGCCTCTGCTGAGTAATGAACTCAACTATCATCTCATAGTTCCTTTGTAACTGATCCAACCGCTGGGCTATATAAACCACATCTACTTGTGGCTCTGGAGGAATGTCATCACCTCCCACTCTGCTCACTGACCCTTCTTCAGAAGGTAATTCTCTTCTAGGACTGCCTCAACCATGTCCTCTTCCTCGCCTTGGAGGCATCTCGATACTAATAAGATAAATAAAACAAACTCAGACTCAAATATAAGATTAATGCAGATCTATAACAAAGGAACACACAACATTGACGTGACATGAATCCTATGCTCCGTAGTCATCTTAATCAAGTACTTATACTAGGGAACTTTCACATCTATCTATCTATCTTATAATTATAAACCTATAGCTCTGATACCACCTCTGTCACACTCCAACACCACCGATGCGATGGTCCTAGGGCAAGGATAGGCATAAGGCTACCATAAACCCGTAGAACCTTTAACTAAACCTGCTTTATACATAATAGCAAACATTTTGGATGAAAAACACCATATCTTATAAATTATCATTTTATATCATAACATCTTCGCTTGTTCCTTATCGATCAAAAGACAGTTATTACATCAATATGGAACAAAGGAGAATCTACAAATGCCATCCATGGCAACAAAATCAACCATTCATATCTATGTATGGAGCTCTAAGAGAGTACTTCTCAATAGACATAATTTATATATATATATAACAAAATAATATACAACATAATTACATCCAAGCTTCTTGTGAAGAAGAAATCAAGAAGCTCTATCCTCTGGATTAGCTCTCTCTCGAGCTACACTAGTATCTGAAATCCACAAAAGAGGGATGAGCCTTTAACTCAATAAGATATGAACTACAAAATGAGTTAGGTAAATCAAGAATCCGAGTATCAAATCATGAACATATACATATACATATACTTAGACATGAAAGAATCATAAGCTTATACTTGAAGAAGAATATGAGTGCTAATAACAAATAACACTATCAAATCATATCATAAGTTAAATCATGGTTCTCATTTAGATCATAAGAATGCCTGCAAAGGATGGCATTATCAAATCACAATGTAATACCCTAGAAAGTGGTAACTCTCATGCATGAATTAATTCTCAGAATGTGATTCATTAGTCTTGAAATGATAGGAAATAATTTTAGAGACACAGTTAGAAAGCGAACTTGATACTTTTTCGGAAAGTGGCGGTGTCGGGAACACTGCCGAGAAATTAGCAGTCCGGTCAACAAAAGAATTTCTGAAGTTGACTTAGGAGTAAAAGATCACCATAATTTATGTGTAATTTTGGTAAAAAGAAAGAAGTAAAAATCATTTAGGAACACTGAAAAAGTAACTAATAGCATAATCGTAAATAAATAGAAGTTTAAGGTGAATAGTGGAAAGTGGTAGGTCGGGGTTACAGAATGACTCCAGAACTATTTTTATAAATAAGGATAAATTAAAATAAGCCTATTGACTCTCCACTCTGATATCTAATTCCAGATAGAATTGACAGAATAAATTACAAAAGATTTTGGACCAAAGTGTAATGGATGAAAGTTCGGAAAGTTAGTTGTAATTTGCCAAATTAGATTTTCTATTTATTTTTGCCTTAGCCATTTTTACTTCATCTACTTCTTTCTCCTTTGCTTTTGCCGAAACCCATTTCTTCTTTTCTTCCATTGATTCTTCATCATTTCTTATAGATTTCTTAAGGAAATTGATGGAAAACTAGCAAATTAACTTAGCTTTCTTCATTTCCATCATTAGTTTGCTTGGAGGAGCTAAGAAATTCAAGGATTAATTAAAGGAAGCATTCAACCATCTTGTTCAAGTTGAGATAAGAATGAGTTTGGTTTGATTTTATTGCTTATTTATATTATTTAGGTTCAATTGAATGAGTTTATAGTTAATTTGCATCAATTGATGCAATTTTATTGAAATCCCTAAATTGGTTTGGTTAATTTGAAGTTGTAAGAGATGAGTTATTGATTTAGTGTTTATATTAGTTAATTAGTGTTAGAATATGTTAATTGGATATGAATGAATGATTAATTAGTGGTTTGTTTGATGTAGAACATCAAATTTGACAAGGTTGCCCTATATAGCTTCATTTAGTGATTTTGGTGGAATTGAGCTATTCAAAGGGATTTGAAGCATTAGGTGAGTCTATATTGCATCCTAAAACATGCCTAATTAATTGAATTGTTTATTGGAACCTTACCCTAAAATCCTATGTTTGGCCGAACCACTTTATTATTCATTGCCTTTGAAAATTTCTTGGTTTTTGCTTGAATTCTATGGCCATTTGATCCTACTTAGATGTTGTTTAATCTTGTTTCTTGAATGCCTATACCTTGTTTGACAATGTGGCTTTGTGTTAATTGAATTGGGCAAGTCAAGTTTGTAACCTAACCTAACCTATTGGCTTGCCATTATATGCCCTCCACATGTTCGATGAAATGTCTAGTTCATTTGCCATTAGCCTACTGGTTTGTGTTCCATAGGCCTACCATTTGAATGCCATTGTCGCCAGCGACGTTGGCATGCCAATTGGCCAACCGTTTTCCATCACTGAACAAACTTTTGTTCCATATCTTTGTTGTTTACCAAAACCTTTATCCTTGCTTATATATTGTATTCTGCTATACCATTGATTCATATACTACTTGATTTGAAAGATATTGACTATATTGATAATGATGATACCATTATTGCATAATGGTGTCTATTGACATGTTATCCATTTCTATTGACCTAAATGTGGTTTGACAGAGCTATCTCACCGATAGGGTAGTTGGTACATACTGTCGGCAATGTGTACATTGATATTGATGCCCTAGCTAGGAAGGGTTATTGGTCCCGGCCATAGGACCTGATCAGTCTTATGCCTATGTGATATGTGATCGACTGTGTGATTACACATAGTCTACGTATTTCATGGCCTTCTGTCTGTCTTACCATATGATTTCCATAACTTGATATGACCATTTGTATTCCTATTGATTACTGATACCAATTCTGTAAACTTATATGATTAATACTATATCATTATTATTTATCATGTGTAAATCATTACTTCAGTTTATATTTCATTGATGATGCATATAGATTCACTAAGTATCATCTATGCTCATTCTTTATTTGTTTACCCATTTCAGGAGAGGAGTAGATTGTAGATTCCTGTCTTTTGTCATCCTGGGATATCTGCAGATGTTTATCTGATGTATATTTTATGATACTATGCATTATTATTTTGGTGTTCATTATCTAGCTGCTCCATGGGGTATGTATGGGTTAGCTAGGAGATGAACATGTGTATATGATACTTGATGATATAAATATGAGTTATGTGATGATATTGTGGTATATTATATGATTGTTACAGTCAATTGCAAAAATTTATAGAATGATTGACAGAATAACAGATTGAATGGTAATTAATTAAAAATGAATAATATATTGTGGTTTATAGATTGTGCATTTGATACTGGGTTCTACGGGTACCTATCTCCATTGGCATCTCCTGTGCCTTAGGACTGTAGCGGTCCGGAAAATTGGGTCGTGACACATATATAAGATAGAACTGATATCATATCATAACGTATCAGTAGCCTTGCTATCTTAACGTGTACATATGCTTGTACGGGCATATACCTAGAGCTCATGACCCCCTCTAGGTGGAACACTGATAAAAACCCTATCAGCTGGGCTCCCATTGTGCACATGAACCAATGAATTTACTCTCATTGGGAAAAACGTTCTATACTTATGTATATCATAGGTCATCATAATAAGATATTCACAAAAATTCAGATTTGGTCAAGAGACCATTTATCATGCATATCAAAGGCTTGTTCATGATCTTGGT
>CANXYC012326286.1:0-12096 GCA_948193065.1 Aleurites moluccanus
TATATCAAAGGAAAAGACTAAATTGCCCTTAGTTCAAATTTGATCCTTATCCGAACAACTTTGCCCGGAATTATTTTATACCGGGTGTAATTCTCTAACAAAATTTCAAATAAATATATTATCATCATTTTCATGTCCTAATATTTTTTTTCTACCTTCAAATATGTTGTTAATTCCATAAATAGCTCAAGGGATGTGAAATGACCATTTTGCCCCTAGTTCACCAAAAATTGAATTTTTCCTGATTTCATCCTAATAGCCTTTAAACCACTTTTACACGTTTAATACTTCCTAAAACATATATATTCAATTCAAGCATAAACATGCAATAATATATAACTTTCAAATAAAGGAAAAATCTCATAGGTGTACCCTTTATGGTTCAGGTTCTAAGCTTTAACTGAAGTGTTACACCTTAGGGTGCACCGGTGCTATTTGTGAGGAAGAAAGATTGCTCATTGAGGACGTGTATAGATTACAGACAGCTGAACAAAGTCACAGTGAAGAACAAGTATCTGTTGCCTCGGATAGATGACTTATTTGATCAGCTACAGGGTGCCAACCATTTTTCTAAGATTGATCTGAGGTATGAGAATCATCAGTTGAAGATCAGGAGGGGTGATATACCCAAGACTACTTTCAGGACCTGCTATGGTCATTATGAGTTTCTAGTGTTGCCTTTCGGGTTGACCAATGCACCGACGACTTTTATGGATTTGATGAACATGGTGTTTAGTTCATATTTGGATAAGTTTTTCATCGTATTCATTTATGACATACTTATTTATTCTTGGAGTGAGGAGGAGCATAGGGAGCATCTGAGGATTGTGTTACAGACACTTTGGGAGCATCAGTTGTATGCTAAATTGTCTAAATGCTAGTTCTGGTTAACCGAAGTGTGTTTTCTTGGACATGTAATTTGCAAGGATGGGATTAAGGTGGATCCTCAGAAGATTGAGGCGGTAGCTAATTGTCCTCAGCCTACCAGTGTTTCAGAGGTGCGCAGTTTTCTGGGTATGGCTGGATATTACAGGAGTTTTGTGAAGGATTTCTCCCGGATTGCAGCTCCGTTGACTAGATTGATGAGGAAACAAGAGCAGTATGTCTGGACGGATGAGTGTGACTGTAGTTTCCAGACTCTGAAGTATTATCCTACCAGTGCTCCAGTATTGGCATTACCAGTTGAGAGGGAGAAATTTACAGTGTATTGTGATGCTTCACGGATTGGCCTAGGGTGTGTACTGATGCAGATAGGTAGGGTAATTTCTTATGCTTCTCGCCAGTTAAAGAAGCATGAAGCAAATTATCCGACTCATGATCTAAAGATGACAACTGTGATCTTTGCCTTAAAGATTTAGAGACATTACTTGTATGGATTGAAATGTGAGATATATACTGATCATAAGAGTCTATAATATATATTTCAGCAGAAGGATATGAATATAAGGTAGCGCAGATGGGTAGAGCTTCTTAAGGACTATGATTGTGAGATTCTTTACCACCCAGGGAAGGACAATGTAGTGGCAGATGCACTGAGTAGGAAATTGATGGGCAGTTTAGCTCATATTGTGATTGGCAGGAGGCCATTGATTCGACAGATGAGGGTGTTAGCAGATTTGGGAGTGGAGTTAGATTTGGGTTCCCAGGATCGGAACCAAGCTTTGATAGCCCAATTTCGGGCGAGGTCACTATTGATAGATGATATTAAAGTGGCTCAGGACAGGGATCCTTATCTACTGAAGCTCAAGGGAGAGGTACAGAGTCGGAGGATGATAGAGTTCGCAGTAGAGGATGGAGTATTGAGATATGGGAGACGTATTTGAGTACCAGAATTTGATGGGCTTCGGGATCGGATTATGAGATAGGTTCACTATTTAGCATACAGTGTACATCCAGGGATTACTAAGATGTACCATGATGTGAGAGATGTTTATTGGTGGCTAGGGATGAAGAAGGATGTAGCTCAGTTTGTATCTAAATGCTTAGCCTGTCAGCAGGTTAAGTTCGAGCATCAGAAGCCATCAGGGCTACTTCAGGAGATAGAGTTGCCAAAGTGGACATGGGAACAAGTGACCATAGATTTTATAGTTGGTCTACCGAGAACTTCGAGGGGATATGATTCTATATGGGTGATTGTTGATCATCTGACAAAGTCTGCTCATTTTTTGGAGGTTAAGACCAACTATACGGCAGCTTAGTATGCACAGTTGTATGTGGATAAGATTGTGCAGCTTTATGGAGTTCCTTTGGTGATTATATTAGACAGGAGTACACAGTTTACATCACGGTTTTGGTAGAAGTTTCAAGAGGCTATGGATATCAAGTTATGGTTTAGTACTGCCTTTCATTCGCAGACTGATAGGCACTCGGAGTGGACGATCCAGACTTTGGAGGATATGCTCAGATTATTTGTTCTTGATTTCAAAGGTAATTGGGATTATTATCTACCATTGATAGAGTTCTCCTACAACAATAGTTATCATTCTTCTATTGGTATGGCTCTATTTAAAGCACTATATGATAGGAAGTGCAGATCTCCAATGTGTTGGGTGGAGCCGGGAGAAAAGCAGCTAGAGGGACCAGAGCTAATTAGAGAGACTATGGAGAAAGTTCCTATGATCAGATATCGGATGAGAACTGCCTTCAATAGGCAGAAGAGTTATGCTAATTCGAAGAGAAAGGATGTACATTTTTTAGTTGGTGATCATATCTTCCTATAAGTCTCACCGATGAGGGGAGTTATGAGATTTGGGAAGAGGGTAAGCTATCACTAAGATTTATAGGCCCATTTGAGATTCTCGAGAAGAATGGTAGTGTGGCCTATAGATTGGCTCTTTCAGCCAGTACAAGCCATGTACATCTAGTATTTCATATAACGATGCTGCGAAAGTATGTGTCTGATCCATTGCACATATTGGAGGTTCAGGATATGGACCTCAGTGATGATTTGTCCTATGAGGAGCTACCTGTGGAGATCATTGATAGACAGGTCAGGCAAATTCAGAATAAGGAGATCCCGATGGTCAAAGTGCTTTGGAGGAATCAGTCCATAGAGGAGTGCACATGGAAGAGCGAGTAGGAGATGAGGAGTAGATATCCATCCCTATTCTAGCAGTGAGGTATGTTTTATTTAAATTTGAGGACGAATTTATTTGTAGGGGGTAGAATATAATACCCTATAAAGTTATAACTCATATGCATGAATTAATTCTCAATATGTGGTCCATTAGTCTTGAAATGATGGGAAATAATTTTAGAGACATAGTTAGAAAGCAGACTTGTTACTTTTTCGGAAAGCAGTGGTGTCGGGAACACTGTCGAAAAATGAGTTGTCCGGTGAACAGAAGAATTTTTGAAGTTGACTTGGGGGTAAAAGATGACCATAATTTATGTGTAATTTTAGTAAAAAGAAAGAAGTGAAAATCATTTAGTAACACTGAAAAAGTAAGTAATGGCTTAATTATAAATAAATACCAGACATAATTGACAGAATAAATTACTGAAGATTTTAGACCAAAGTGTAATGGACGGAAGTTGAGTGAGTTAGTTGTAATTTTCCAAATTATATTTTCTTTATATTTTTGCCTTAGCCATTATTTGTTCATCTTTTCTCTTTTCTTCTCCAACGAGCCGAACCCATTTTCTTTCTTTTCTTCTCCAATTTCTTCTTCATTTAAGCAAATTCCTTAAGATTAATCAATAGAAAAGTTGAAAGCAAGCTTGAATCATCCATTTTCCATCATTAGATTACTTGGAGGAGTAGAGAATTTCAAGGAATCAAGGAAGGGAGGTTTCGGCCATTTGGTTTACTTGAGGTAAGGAGTTTATTTGTTGAGTTTGATTAATTATTTAGGTGTTATTTAGGTTCAATTGAATGGGTTTGTAGTTAATTTGTACCAATTTATCCAATTTTGTAGAAATCCCTAAATTGGTTGGCTATTTTGAAGTTGTAAGATATGCCTTGTTGAATTAGTATTTGAATTGGTTAATTGATGTTAGAATTAGTTAATTGGATGTGAATGGATAACTAATTGATGTAGAATTGGAACTTTGACAAAGGTGACTTTTAAAGTAACCTATATTGGCTATTTGGGAAAATTGGTGAATTTGGCTTCTGCAAAGGTGATTTGGAGGTTTAGGTGAGTTTACATTGCATCAAATTATATGCATATATCATTGAATTGTTGAATTGAAACCTATGAAAAAACCACCTTAGTGGCCGAACCCTATTTCACTATTCATTACCTTGGATTTGCTTGGTTTTTGATTGATTTTCCCTTGCCATTTGATCCCATTTTGATGTTGTTTAAATTTGTTTCTTGATACCTATATTTTGTTTGCCATTGTGACTTTGTGTTGGTTGAATTGGGCAAGCCAAATTTGCAACTAAACCTAACCTATTGGCTTTCCATTGTATGCCCACCACATGTTCGATGAAATGCCTAGTTCATTTGCTATTGGCCTATTGGTTTGTATGCCATAGGCCTACCAATTGAATGCTATTGTCGCCAGCGACGTTGGCATGCCAATTGACCTACCATTTTCCGCTACCGAACCAACTTCTGGTCGATATCTTTGTTGTTTACCATAACTTTTATCCTTCCTTATATATTGTATTATACTATGCCATTGATTCATATGTTACTTGATTAGAAAGATATTGATCATATTGATATTGATGATACCATTATTGCATAATGGTGTCTATTGACATGTTATCCATTTCTATGGACCTAAATGTGATTTGACAGAGCTACCTCACCGACTGGGTCGTGGGTATATACTGTCGACAATGTGCACATTGATATTAATGCCCTAGCTGGGAAGTGTTATTGGTCCTAACCATAGGACCTGATTAGTCTTATGCTTATGTGATATGTGATCGACTATGTGATTACATATAGTCTATGTGTTTCATGGCCCTCTATCTGTCTTACCATATGATTCCTTGATTAGACATGACCATTGTTATTCCTATTGACATCTGATATTGATTCTGTATTATTATTCCTTAACATGTATATACCATTGTTATAGCCTATATTTCATTGATGATGCATGTAGATTCACTGAGTATCATCTATACTCACCCGTTTCATTGTTTACCATTTCAGGAGAGGAGTAGGTTGCAGAATCCAGTCTTCTATCTTTAGTGGATTTCTGCTACAGACTGTTTATGTATATTTCTGATATATATATTATGTATTATTTTTGGTGTTCATTATCTAGCTGCTCCATGGGTATGTATGGGTTAGCTAGGAGATGAACATATATATGATGATGATATTATTGTGTTGATGATGTTATTATGAGTTATGATGATATTATGATGTGATATTGTGATGATTATAGCAAATTACAGAAACTTACAGAATGAATTACAAAATAGCATAATGGATGGTAATTAATTAAAATGAATATTATATTGTGGTTTATAGATGATGCATGTGATACTGGATTCTACGGGTGCCGTCGCCATTGGCATCTCCCGTGCCCTAGGACCGTCGCAGTCCGGGAAACTGAGTCGTGACATTAATCCTTTGGAAGATCAACATCAATAGGTGGATTCTCTATGGCTTTGGTAGGATTTCCTATGTCATTATAATCCTTTGAAGATGAATCAATAAGAGGCTTTAAGTCAATGGACGAATCATGCACACGATCAAATATGTCATTATTCTCAATATGTTCAAATCTATGCTCATTATTAGGATTATATGAATACTACTATGGCAATACTCCTAGGGGGTGTGAATAGGAGTTTTAAATTTTTTAAGAGAATAAACAATCAATATGCTATAGAAAAATTTATTTCAAATAACAAGTAATAATAAAAGAGAAGGGTTAAGAAATCTCAACCAATTTATAGTCGTTCGTAGCCAAATTCCTTCTCCTATTGTCCACTTCTCTCAATATCAGCCCGATATTGAGGTTCCACTAGAACCGGGTGCACCACCCAAAAACAATTACAATAGATTTTCAGGGATTTCACCTTTACACACTGAGTTACAACTCAAATTTTTACTCTCAATAATAGAGATAAAGATTTTTAAGTCTCTCTAAACTTATACAAAGCTATTCTAATGATATACAATAAAGTATGAATAGCTAAGACTAGCAAAAGCTAGTAAGAACTCTAATGTCACGACCCAACCTGGGAGCCGCGACAAAGGTGGTATCATAGCTAAAGGTTTATATAACCTGTGTTGTTTGTATATTAGTAGAAATAGAAGTACCATGGAATTTAGGATATTCATATATCGTCAACATTGACAAGTCTTCTTCATTGTTTGAAATTCTGTGTACCTATGATCTAAATATTCCTTTAAATGTTGATTTGTATGGTGTGTTAAGATGTCAGAGAGGGGAACTCGATGAGCTAGGCCTATTAAGGGGGATGAATATTATAGATCTAGTGAGGAAGCAGAGGTTGCTTTAAACACATCTGCTATATAGAGAACTCAGTCTGAGCCACCCAGGTCACAGAGATGAACTAAGTCTGATTTGATGGGTGAGGCACCCTGGAGACAGGATATGCAGGAAATGAGACAGGAGATTCTATAGACCATCCGAACTCATTTTGCAGCTCAGCCTACAGTGGTACGACAACCACCTCCACCTCCAGTACAGCCAGTGGTACAGCCTGTGATACCACCAGTACCTCAGAGAGAGCCAGTAGTGGTACAGGGGGACAGAGTACGAAGGGTTATTCCAGAGGGTGGTATATCTATTAGGGAGTTTATGAGGCAATGACTGCCTACTTTTTCAGGGGAGTATGGTACTGACCCTAGTGACTTCATTGACAGAGCTGACAGGATGGTTCGTACTTTGCCTTGTTCTGATACTAGAACTATAAAGCTGGTAGGATTATTACTGGAGGTAGATGCTGCTACCTGGTTCATGAAGCGTATTGATGAGAACATTCACAGTGATACCCCTATGTCATAGGCAGAATTCAAACAGAGAATGACAGATGAATTTCTTACAGAGGGGTTAAGAGAGAGCAATATTGTAAAGTTTGAATAGCTGCGACAGGGGAACATGCCTGTATTGGAATATGCCAGAGAGTTCAGACATTTGAGCAAGTATGCTAGGAAGATTGCTCCTACTGAAGATGATTTGATTAGGCGATTTAGGAGAGGTTTGCATGCAACCCTACATAACATTCTGTTGGCTATGGAGTTTACTTCCTTGAGTCAGGCTATTGATAAAGCAACTTAGATGGAGGCAAAATACAAAGAAGAAAGGTCTAATAGGGAACATAAGAAAAAAGGAAGAGGAGGAGAGTATTGTAGACCAGGGGAGGGGACATCCTAGACTTTTACTCCCAGACCTCCTCTCAAGCCAGTACAGTCATTGCCACCTCCCAGTCAGAGGCAGGATATGGGCAGAGGCATTAGTATGAGGCCTCATGTTTCTAGCTATTTCAGAGGCCCTGTTAGACCAGACCAGATGACATCAGTAGTACCCACATGTACTTTCTGCGGGAGAAGACATATAGGGATATGTCATATTAGGACAGGGGCATGCCATAGATGTGGATAGTCTGGGCATTTCTACAGAGATTGCCCTTTGCTTAGAACTTCACGGCCTTCAGAGGCAGGATCTTCCTAACCATCAGTGCAGATGGCTAGGGGGAGTACAAGTAGAGGCAAATCAGTGGGACAGATTCTAACAGTGGGACAGTCAGCAGCTGGTAGAGGCTAAGGGCGTGTCTTTGCAGTGACCCAATGGGACGGAGTCCAACAGTGGGACAGTCAGCAGCTGGTAGAGGCCAGGGGCATGTCTTTGCAGAGACCCTACAGCAGGCCCAGAAATCCCATGATACAGTTGTAGGTATGATTTCTATACATGATATAGTGGCTTATGTATTTTTTGATTCGGGTGCAACCCATTCCTTTATATCACCTGTTTTTGCTTTGAAATTGGGGTTGGGTAGAAAACCTTTAATTGTGCCCTTAGAAATAGCCACACCAATGGGAGATAAGGTTACTATAAAGCATAAGTATGATTTATGTGATATGAGAATTTGTGATAGATCCTTACCTGTTAAATTGATTGAGTTACTTGTATTGGAGTTTGATGTTATCCTGGGTATGGATTGGTTGATTGTACATAAAGCTTCAATTGATTGTGCAATGAAAAGAATAAAATTTTGACCCGATGGGCAAGAAAAGTTCATTTTTCAGAGAGAGGCTAACAATCATATATCTGGGTTAGTGTCTACAATACAGATAGAGAGATTGATGAGAAAGGGGTGTATTGCTTATTTGGAAACAGTGGTTGACACTACAAGGGTACACAAAGAGTTAGAGCAAATTCCAGCGGTGAAGGAATTTTCAGATGTATTTCCAGATGATCTTCCAGGATTGCCACCAGAAAGGGAGATTGAGCTTGAAATTGAAGTATATTCTGGTACTGATCCTATCTCTATTCCACCATACCCGATGGCACCACCAGAGCTAAAAGAGTTGAAAAAGCAATTACAGGAGTTGTGTGACAAGAATTTTATCCGGCCTAGTAGTTCACTCTGGGGAGCACCAGTGCTATTTGTAAAGAAAAAGGATGGGTCATTGAGGATGTGTATTGATTACAGGCAATTAAACAAGGTGACAATGAAAAATAAGTATCCATTGCCTAGGATTGATGACTTGTTTAATCAATTACATGGAGCTTGTTTCTTCTCAAAGATAGATTTGAGATCAGGGTACCATCAGTTGCAGATAAAAGGTGAACATATTGCAAAGACTACTTTCAAAACACGGTATGGCCACTATGAGTTTTTAGTGCTACCATTCGGATTGACAAATGCTCCAGCAGCATTTATGGATATGATGAATAAGGTATTCATACCATTTCTGGATAAATTCATCATTGTCTTCATTGATGACATTTTGGTGTATTCTAGGAATAGAGAAGAACATGAAGCACATCTCAGAATCATATTGCAGTTACTGCGAGATAATCAGCTGTATGCAAAATTTTCAAAATATGAGTTATGGTTAACAGAGGTGATATTTTTAGGACATGTTGTTAGTAAAGATGGTATAAAAGTGGATCCATAGAAAGTTGAAGTAGTTGCAAATTGTCCACGTCCCACTACTGTTATTGAGATCAGGAGTTTCCTGGGTATGGCAGGGTATTACTGCAGATTTGTTAAAGACTTTTCCAGAATTGCTGCACCAATGATAAAGTTGACCCGAAAATAGGTGAAGTTTCAGTGGAGTGATGAATGTGAAAAGAGTTTCCAGACTCTTAAGACCTGTTTGACTACTACACCAGTGTTGACACTTCCTTCAGAGGCAGGCAATTTTGCTATATACTGTGATGCTTCGAGGATTGGCTTGGGTTGTGTTTTGATGCAGGACAGGAAAGTGATTGCTTATGTTTCCCGCCAATTGAAGAAACATGAGGTGAACTATCCCACCCATGATTTAGAAATGGCAACAATGATTTTTGTTTTAAAAATATAGAGGCATTATCTGTATGGGGTGAGATGTGAGATTTACACAGATCACAAGAGTTTACAGTACATCCTGCAGCAAAAAGAACTGAATTTGAGGCAAAGGAGATGGGTTGAATTGGTGAAAGACTATGACTTCCAGATTTTGTATCATCCAGGAAAAGCAAATGTGGTAGCAGATGCATTGAGTAGAAAGTCTATGGGAAGCTTATCATATGTGACTGCTATAGAAAGACCTTTGGTGCAAGAATTGAGGGAGTTGATGGCTAAGGGTTTGACCTTAGACTTGGAAACACAAGATCAGGAAACTGTATTGATAGCCCAGTTCCAGGTGAAATCACTATTGATGGATGAGATAAAGAGCTCCCAGAATGAAGATCCATAATGTGTTAAGATTAGAGACTTGGTTCAAAATGGTAAAGCTCCTAACTTTGCTATTGAGGGAGATGTGTTAAAATGTAAGGGGCGATTGTGTGTTCCTGATGTTAAAGGGTACAAAGAGCAGATTATGAAGGAAATTCATTATTCTCCTTATACAGTTCATCCAGGGGCAACAAAGATGTACCATAACCTAAAAGAACTTTACTGGTGGCCAAACATGAAAGGTGATGTAGCAAAGTTTATTTCTAAGTGTTTAACCTATTAGCAGGTGAAGTTTCAACATCAAAAACCTTTAAGTTTTGGCAGAAATTCCAGGAGGCATTGGGTACTACATTGCATTTTAACACAGCATTCCATCCTCAGATAGATGGACAGTCAGAGAGAACTATTCAAACACTGGAGGATATGTTGAGACTGTGTGTATTGGATTTAAAAGGCAGTTGGGATCGCTTCCTACCACTGATAGAGTTTCCCTACAACAATAGCTGCCATTCTACCATTGGAATGGCACCATATGAAGCTTTGTATGGAAGAAAATGCAGATCACTTGTATGTTGGGTGGAACCGAGAGAAAAATAGTTAGATGGACCGGATCTGATAAGAGAGACAATAAAGAAGGTTCCTATTATACAGCAAAGAATAAAGGCTTCCTTCAGTAGGCAAAAAAGCTATGCAGATCCAAAGAGAAAAGAGGTACAGTTTACAGTGGGTGACCATGTATTTTTAAAAATCTTTCCTATGAAAGGAGTGATGAGATTTGAAAACAAAGGCAAGTTATCACCTAGGTACATTGGGCCTTTTGAGATTTTGGATCGGATTAGCAATGTTTCATACAGACTAGCTCGTCCACCATATATGGGGCATATACATCCAGTGTTTCACATTTCTATGCTATGAAAGTATATTCCAGATCCATCCCATGTACTTCAACCTCAAGAAATTGAAATTGATGAGGCATTATCTTATGAGGAAGTCCTAGTACAAATTGTGGATCATCATATCAGACAACTTCAAAATAAGAGCATTCCTATGGTTAAAGTACTGTGGCATAGCAGAAGTATAGAGGAATGTACTTGGGAGAGTGAGGCTGAGATGAAACTCAAGTACCCCCACCTATTTGATGTGTCAGGTTTTTATTCCACCCTATAGCCTTAAAGTAAATTTGGGGATAAATTTATTTGTAGGGAAGTAGAATGTAACACCTCAGCTTAAACCTAACCTGAACCATAAAGGGGCAACTAGGGGAAAATTTTTCTTGAATTGAAAGTTGTGTATTCTTGTATGTTTATGCTTGAATTGAACATATGTGCATATTTTATGATGTATTATATGGGTTAAAGAGATTTAAAAGCTGTTAGGAAGAAATCGGGTAAATTTGAGTTTTTGGTGAACTGGGGGCAAAATGGTCATTTCACACCCCCTTCAAGTTTTATTGAAATTAACGTTATATTTGAAGGTATTAAAGAATATTAGGACATGAAAATGATGATGTTATGTTTAAATGAATAATTGTTTGAGAATTAAAACCGGTAGAAAATAATCTCGGGCAAAGCTGCTCGATTTGAGATTTCAATTGAACTAGGGGTAGTTTAGTCTTTTCCTATGCATTATGGACTTATATAGTATATGAAAGCCTATGGTATCATTGTAGGCTTATCTAAATCAAACCATTGGATGAAAATATGAAGAAATGGATGGTTGAATAGCTAGGTTTCACCATTTCTACCATAAGTTCAAAGTATAGGATTGTACCATTGATATTTAGTTAGATTTTTCACACCTCTTCTTCATCTTTAGCCAAAATCACCAACCAACTTTCTTTTTCTTCTCCACTCAAGTTTCGGTCACCATTGATGATTACCATACCTTGATGTTTTCTTTTATTTCTTGATGGAAACTTGTTAATTCCATCATTCTAAACACAAATATATCCATAGATTCAAAGGAAAAATAAGAAAAAAGTAACAAATCAAAGCTTTGAAGATTTTGAAGATTTTGAAGAACTATTGGAAAAGTAAGTGATTTTGTGATTCTTTTGGTTTAATTAAGTTTCTAAGATGTTGTTTGATGTTAATTAGTAACAAAAATGTGTTTTGGATGGAAGAAAATTAAAAAGTTGGAAACCAAACCCTAATAGGAAGAAATATGAATCAAAGTGTTGTTTTGATGAATCTTTTTGTTCAAATGATGTGTATTTGATGTATTTAACATGAATTAGTGATCATTTGATTGAAACAAATTTATTTGGATGG
>CANXYC012326299.1:0-19320 GCA_948193065.1 Aleurites moluccanus
TATATATATATATATATATTAATTAATAGTAAGTTTTTTTTTATACTATTTAAATCTTAATGGGAGACTTTTTTTTTTTCTTAAGGAATTATATTAATAAACATCAAAGTAATAACATTACACTAAGAAAAGGTTCTCCGGAATCAAAATCCTATCAAGTGATTGCTTATGGGAGTGAACAATCAATATGGCCATGGGAATAGAGTTTGCTAATTTCCAATTACTGGTCTTAAATTTTCTTCTTTGTATAAAAATTATATCCTATTATATAATTCATCAAAATGATAATAATTGATACTTTTGTTGCTTGAATGCATTATTAGAATGATATTCATGTATATTTTCTAATATGATGAGAAAGTGGGTAAATAAGATTAAAATATGTATACGCTTTAATTATTTATGAGTCCACAAGAAAAAAAATAATTTTTAAAATTCACCAAAAATATAATAAGATTGAAATTTTATTAATAATGAGATATCCCTAAATTATTATATAATAGGACTATTTATAAGTCATCAAATCTTAATTAGAAACTAATAAAATTATTAAATAGGAATTCTAACTATTTTAAAATTATTAAAAAAATAAGAAAAGTAAATTTAATCTAATCTAATTAGGAATTTAGATAATTATAATAAATCTAATCTAAATGGGAAATTAGATAAATACAACTAAAATATTTATAAAAATAGATAATTATTCCCGCATCATATTTCTCAATTTCAAAATAACTCGACCTCGAGTTTATAACTTAAAATTGAAGTCTTCCATACCAAATAAATAAATACTTTGAATATAATAATATTTTCGTGAGGCAACTTTTAAATAAAATTTTTATTTAAAAGTTTAATTGATATAAAGCAAAATTAAAATTATTAATTCCAATAAAATCAATTTATTGAACTTCACTCACAATATAATCATGGAACTCATGGGGTTATGGGCTCACTTTAAAAATTAATAATTTGATTTGTCAATAATTCCTTCTTGCTAGTGTTAAGATCTTCAATTTCATATTCTATAATTTGAAGTTTTTGATTTGCAACTTCTTGTACCTCAACAATCCCAATGGAAGAAGTAGCCTTTACTTGAATACTAAACTCTTAAGCTAGTTTCATCATTGACAACAAATTCACCCAAATTACCGTCGACAATAGTTTCAATATCATTGACTTTTTAAACTTGAGATTTTTCAAACTCAATTTGATGAACTTTTTCATCAAATTTAATTGGCTCCAATACTTGATTACATGTTATCGATGGATTTTCATGAATATTAGAATTTACATCCAATGCAATTTATTCTCCGTGCATACCATTAAAATTATTACTTTCTTGTTGATTTCTTGCACAATATAGAGTAAACTTTTTAAGATAAATATGAGAATAATTTTCAAACTTCTCATAGTATCTATTTAATTTCTTATTTAAATAATAAATCAGATAACAATCATGATAAAATTTGTTAACTAATAATTCTTTCATTTTTGTCCATGAACGAATTTTACCACATTTTTTTTATAAACAACCCACCATTCCAAAGCATTACCTTCTAAGAAGCAAGTCTAATTTTTTTCTTCCCATGAATATTATGATAATCAAAATATACTTCCAAATTAAATAATCATTTTATAAAATCTTCTTCATAAAAATCACCATTAAAATAAGAAATACCTATCCAATTAGGAACGTCTCTATGAATAGATTGATTGTGAGTGCAATATCTATCATATGCATGATCTTGAAAATAAGATTAATTTTCTAGACCAGGAATACATCGACTGTACATACCATCGTTTCGAGTATTATTTTTTCCGTATTCCGAATCTCCAAAATTTACTCTTGAAAGAGTTTGCCCTTCGTGATCACCTTCAATAAAGAGGTTGCTTTGTTCTATGTAGATTTTCATCGAGGAGACAAGTCTTGGCCTGCTCTAATATCACCTGACGCAATGAGGAAGTGGGTGAACAAACTTAGAACACGTTTACGCCTTAAACATCCTTGAGTCTACAAGGAAAAATAATTTTTGGAGTTCACCAGGAATATAATAAGACTAAAATTTTATTAATAATGAGATATCCCTAAAATATTATATAATATGTCTATTTATAAGATATCAAATCCGAATTAGAAACTAATAAAATTATTAAATATGAATTCTAACTATTCTAGAATTACTAGAAAAATAAGAAAAGTAAATTTAATCTAATTAGGAATTTAGACAATTATAATAAATCTAATCTAAATAGGAACTTATATAAGTACAATTAAAATATTTACAAAAATAGATAACAATTAAAATATTTACAAAAATAGATAATTATCCCGCATCATTTTTACACAAACTTTCACGAAAATGATATTCTCTACTAAGGCTTGTTGATTCGAGTAGTAATAAGCTCATTCTCTTGAAGTAAGGTTTTGAGTTCAAATCTTATAAATGGAGAAAATATGTATTAGATGACTGCCAACATGGCAATCCAAATGAAAGAGAAGTATTGGTCACAAAAGGAACAAGAGAAGAAAATAGAAAAAGTGTAAAATAGTTAGAGGTTTTTAGAATAACTGGCAAGCTGTTTAGCTTGTGTTAGTTTCATTTTGTACATGTCAGCAAGTTAGTTAGATGTTTGTTAGTTTTACTTTGTATATAAACAAAAGATTCACATTAATGAAAGCTCGAGTGATAATTTTCACAACATTCATTTTCTTATTATGGTATCAGAACAAAATTGCTCTTATTTTCATTCTCTTTGTAGAGTATTCTTCTTCTTTGATTTCTTCAATTCATTTACTATTCTTTTCTGGAATTCTCCTTTGAAATTTTCACTCCTCTTTCTTGGAAAATAAACAAAAATCGTTACTCCCTATTTTTTTATTAATTTCTCTCTTTTATTAATCTATTCTCTATTGTAATCATGTTTACTCAAACTAAAAAATAAGAAGAATATCCATCAAGTCCATACTATCTCCATGCAAATGAAAATCCAAGTTTAGTATTGGTGACTCCTCTATTAACTGGAACTAATTTTCATTCATAATGTGCTATGAAGACTTCTCTCCAAGAACAAATTTAAGTTTGTGGATGGCTCGATCCAAGTTTCAAGTAAAACAAATGACATATATGCAGCATGGGAACGATGCAATACAATGATACTCTCATGGTTAATACATTTTGTTTCCTCTTCCATAACTTAAAGTGTGATTTGGATAGATAATGTAGTAGATGTCTGGAAAGATCTCCATGATTGGTTTGCTCAGGGAGATTCATTTCAAATCTCAAATCTTTAAGAAGAAACATGCAATTTTAAGCAAGGTAACCTCTCTGTAATAGATTACTATACTGAATTGAAAATCCTACGGGAAGACTTGGTAAACCTAAGACCAATTTCTAATTGCACATGCATATCTCAATGCAAATGTGAAGCCTTGAAAATTGTTAGATATTATCAATAAAATGATTATGTCATAAGGTTTCTTAAAGGCCTTAATGATAGTTTTTCCACAGTGAAGTCTCAAATCATGCTACTTGAACCTCTCTCTTCAATAAATATTGTCTTTGCTCTTGTTGTACAACAAGAAAGACAAAATAATCCAAATAGCCAAGTTTTGAACACACAGCCTGTTGAATAAAGTCATGCAACTTTCTTTATACCTAGGAATTATAATCCTAGCTCCAATTATAAAAGATATAATATTGGACCTAATGTTGGTTACATGAATAATAAGAAGACAATATGCACTTTTTGTGGCTGGGATGGCCATTCTGTTGGCAAGTGCTTTAAGAAGCACGGTTATCCACTTGGATGGAAATTTAAAAGCAGATTTCAGAATACCAATACAGCAAATCAACTAGAAGTGACTAACTATGATAAAAGTGATGAACAGTTCAACAATCAATTTAACAATCTTCATTATTCTGAGCCATTTTAATCATGCAACTGAGATAATAAATTTGATTTCACTCTCACCAAAGATCAATATGATCAACTGATGACATTAGTTCAACAGAGTTCAGTTTCCACATCACATTCACTCCCTACACCTAGTTCCTCCAAAACTCTATAAGTTCTATAAAATACCTCGTCTCATCATGCTAATCTTTTTACAACAGAAGAACAAACAAAAATGTTAGGTAATTTTTGTTTCTCAGCATACTCCATATACAAACATCTTTGGTTCATTGATACAAGAGCCATTGATCACATAGAATGCTCCATTGAGTTGTTAGATAATCCAATGGCAATCTCTGAAATTTTTATGAAATTACCAAATAAACAAATGGTTGAAGTAACTTCTATAGGTGATGTTCATTTGACACCTATCTTAACTCTTTTTAAAGCATTTTATGTTCCACAATTTTCTTTCAATCTTATCTCAGTATCTCAACTTACAAAATATTCTAATTGTTCTCTCTCCTTTGCTTATGATTCTTGCATTATTCAGGACTGACATTTGAGGATGAGTGGCTTAGCTAAAAAAAATATTATTTGTATCAGTTGCAATACTTTTCTCTCCATTTCTCAACCTAATAGTTAAATAAACATTACAACCTCTCAATCTAGTACTCATTCAGTCTTTCCTATCTGGCATTACAGATTGGGTCATATCCCAGTATCCAAACTACAAATACTGCATACTCTTGATTTTAGCATAAATAATGAATGGTTTAATCCCTATGACATATGTCATTTTCCCAAACAAAAAAGATTATCCTTCCTAAATAATGTTACAACAACCAAGAATTATTTTGATTTGATTCATACTGATATTTGGGGGCCCATGGCAGCAACTTCTATCACTGGTTTTAGATATTTTTTTAACAATTGTAGATGATTGTAGTAGGTGCATATGGGTTTTCCTAATGAAAAATAAGTCTGAAGCAAAATAATTGTTACATAATTTTTGTACTTTTGTTGATGTTCAATTATCTACGAAAATAAAAAGCTTAAGATCTGATAATGGCCAAGAATTTAATATGCTAAGCTTTTATGCTTTCTAGGAATGACAATGGATCGGGTTTGGGGCGAATTTCTCAAAACCCTAACTTGACTCGTTTAACAATAAAAATATATGCTCTGCTTTGGGGCGGGTAATGGATATACCCATTTATATATATATATATATATATTACTTTTTTATTTTTTAATATGTATATATATTTTTTTATATTTCACATAAAAATAACTACAATTTAAAAAATATATATAAAAATTATATATGAATAAAATATTAAAAAATAAAAATATATAATATATATAATCGGTTTGGGTGCAGGGTGGATATTACCATTACCTGGACCCGACTCGAACCTATCACATGTATAAAATAAAAAATCTGCTCCATCCCATTTACTAAATGAGTCGAGTATTACCCTTCTCATTTGGATCAGGTTGGGTTGGGTATTTCAGGTCGGACCAAAATTACCATTCTTAATGCTTCTCAAGACATTCTCCATCAGACAACCTGCATACATACCCCACAACAGAATAACATTGTTGAAAGAAAGCATGGCCATATCCTAAATGTAGCAAGATCACTCAGATTTGAAGAAAGCCTTCCTATTTTATTTTGGAGTGAGTGTATCTTGCATGCAGTGTACTTCATAAATATAATACCCTCTTTTCTCCTTCAAAACAAATCACCATATCAAATTCTCTTTAAAACCACACCAAACTACTCCAATATCAAAGTGTTTGGATTCCTCTGTTATGCTTCCAACACAGAACCCCTTAAACAAAAGTTTGATGCAAGAGCATGAAAATATATATTTCTTGGCTTCTCCACAGGAACCAAAGGTTATAAGTTGTATAACTTTAAGACCCACAAGATACTGATATCCAAAGATGTGGTTTTCTATGAAACCACATTCCCTTTCAAGAACACTGCAACCATTTCTTTTGAAAACACAATCCTACCTAATCCATTTATACCACTCTATACCCTACCAGAAAATACCTCATAGCCAATATACTCTACTGCTAACCAGTCCCATCATAATGAAATTCCACCTCTATAGCATACATTTTCATTTGACATCAGCCTGTTCACCTCTCTCAGATCACACCACCTATTGCCATGCTCGAAGCTAACTCTCACTCACATATTTCTCAACCCCATATCACACCTTCAAGAATTACTCATCCTACTACTTAAACCACTGATTTAATAGAACATGAGCACAACTCACTTCCTATAGACCACCATGGAACAAACAACTCTCCATTACACATATCTAATTGTTCTTTATCAACTAGACAGTCAACAAGAGTTAGGCAAATTCCTCACTACCTTAAAGACTATTACTGTAAATTGATACAAACTACCTCCATCAAGCCAGCTCAATCAAACTCAAAGGTAAGTCCCACTCCCCATACTTTATCCAAAGTCCTTTCTTATTCTAATCTTTCTCCTTCACATGCTACATTTTCTGTTTCCATCACTACTCCAACTGAACCAAGAAATTATAAGGAAGAAGTCAAGCATGACTGTTGGAAAACAACAATGCAAGATGAATTAAAAGCACTTGCTATTAACAACACATGAGACATTGTTGACTTACCATTAAACAAGGAACCTATATGCTGCAAATGGGTCTACAAGATCAAACACAAAGTTGATGGCTCAATTGAAAGATTCAAGTTCAGGTTAGTGGCCAAAGGCTACACCCAACAGCCAGGAGTTGATTACTGAGAAACTTTTTCACTTGTGGCCAAAATGAATACCATAAAGGCTCTATTAGCTATAACTGCTAGTAAAGGATGGTTTTTGGAGCAATTGCATATTAACAATGCCTTCTTACATGGAGATTTAACAGAAGAAGTATATATGGTTATTCCACCTGGCTTAAGTGTGTCCAAATCAAATCAAGTATGCAAATTAAATAAGTTACTCTATAGATTTAAGCAAGCAAGTTGACAATGGTATGCAAAATTATCATAGGCTCTTCTCAAACAATAGTTCATACAATCATAAGCAGATCACAACCTATTTTACAAACAAACAGCTACCTATTATATTGCACTATTAATCTATGTTGATGATGTGATACTAGCAAGTGATAACATGGAAGTAATTCACACAATCAAAAAGTATCTTTATACAACCGTTAGAATAAAAAATCTTGATACTCTTAAATTCTTCCTTGGGCTCGAAGTTGCAAGGTCCACTCATGGCATTAACTTGTGCCAAAGAAAGTATGCTCTGAAAATCCTTTAGGATACTGGTTTTTTAGGCTACAAACCAAGCTCCACTCCTATGGTGGCCACTTGTAAACTCACAACCAATGGAGAACCTCTCACTGACATTACTTCTTATAGAAGACTTATTGGCCATTTACTATATCTCACCATAACTAGACTAGATATCTCATTTTTTGTTCAACAACTTTCACAATTTCTAGATAAACCCACCAATATACATCTTCAAGCATCTCACAAAGTGCTTCGATACATTAAAAAGACCCCTTGACAAGGTCTATTCTATCCAACATCTTCTTCATTTCAAATTAAAGTTTTTTCATACCCTGATTGGGCCTCATGTTCTATAAGTAGAAAATCCATCACTGGACTTTGCATAATCTTTAACTCTTCCCTTATTTCATAGCGATCCAAAAAGCATAGCACTGTTTCTCGCTCATCCTCAGAGGCTGAGTACCGTGCCTTGCTTGCAGTGACTTGTGAAATACAATGGCTCCTCAATTTGTTCAAAGACCTTTCCCTCATCCCTCTCCTGCTTACATTTATTATGATAATTTATCTGCTATTCACATTGCAGAAAACTTGTTTTCCACGAACGCACAAAACACATTGAAATTGACTGTCACATTGTAAGACAAAAAAGTTGCAGACAATATTGTTCTTCTATTTCCAGTTTCATTTCAAGCTCAGTTAACAGATTGCTTCACCAAACCACTCGCACAATCCTTGTTTTATCACTTTCTTCTCAAGCTGCGCATTCAAAACTTGTATGCTCCAACTGCGCAAAACTTGTATGCTCCAACTTGCAAAAGGCTAACAGATGACTACCAACGTGACAATCCAAGTGAAAGATAAGTATTGATTACAAAAGGAACAAGAGAAGAAAATAGAAGAAGTGTAAAATAATTAGAGGTTAAAACAACTGGCGAGCTATTTAGCACGTGTTAGTTTTATTTTGTACAGGTCAACAAGTTATTAGAACAACTGGAAAGTTGTTTAGTACATGTTAGTTTCATTTCGTACAAGTCAACAAGTTTGTTAGATGTTTGTTAATTTTACTTTGTATATAAACAGAAGATTCATAGCAATGAAAGCTCGAGCAATAATTTTCACAACATTCATTTTCTTATTAATAGGCGTTAGGGAGAGTTTCATCCTTTTGTAAATCCCACTCGATTTGAACCCAAATTAATTAAAATCAGTGACTTCCGAATACTGAACAGTTTCATCGAAAAAAAATTATATTCTTTGTAATGAATTTAAAGACAATAATTGTTATCATATGCTAGGATTATAATTAATATAATTAAAAAGAATGCATAGAAACCTTCAAATACAACCATTAGTTCCTCCATTATCAATTCAAAATCGCAACATTTAAGATTTTCAAGCTTGTGATTTTAATAACAATGCTTCTCAATGCATAAAAAATCTTCATTGGATGCCCTAGTTGATCAACTCTGTTTTATATATTATAAACTTTCTACCTTTCTCCAAAGCTTATGCTTCTTCCAGGCCAGGCAATTTTAGGCAGAAGATGAAGCAGGATTTAATTTCACAGTCAGCATGCAGAAGCTATTTCAACACTTTTTGGTTTAGACTAATTCTGAGATCAAGACATTTTGGCCCTGGCAAAGAATATTCCAGCAAAAAGACCTGAGAGAAGCATGTTGTAAATGAGATTAAAATGATAAATAATCACAAAAATCAATATCATATTCTGCAGAGTATCGATTTTATTACCAAACAGTATGCTGAACAAATTTGGTAGACTGAGTGGAACCTTGAACAGCACAAGACCAGCAATAGATATGGGAATCTTGTTTAATGAACCTACCAAACTGTTGAAGAAACAATGTCAAATAGTAATATAGAGACAGGACACCGAATAGAATTAACACATGAAACTAATGTTTATGACATTATCATGCAATTTGGGTGTGTGAAACAGTTCTTTTATCATTACAAGCATTATCCAAAAGAACGTTGCTATCTTGATGGGGTTTATAACAATGAATAGATACCTAGAGGCCTTTTTAATCTTATGAAGCTATCTTTCTGATAAAAATATCAACATGCAAAATCACATTGCAGAGGTTTCTAAACATGCACCAAACTCTAGTAAAGCTACCAGCAATTATATATATTTAAGGGGTAGAGCACAAACAATTACCCGTAAGTTGTGGGCCCAGTTTGATGTAAAAACCACATCGAGGTGAAACTAATTGCAAGTCCAAGTAATCCACTTGTTGTAGCAACAATCCAGAACATTGGTAAATTGATCACATCACTGCAAATTAAACCAAATGTAATAGGATTGCAAACTGCAGTTGGCATGAAGAGAAAGTATAAGATTCTCAGAGTTAGGTAACATTGTGACATTTGCTTACGCATTAATTACATATTCCCATTCATCAAACAGCAGAATCAAGAAGACGGCAAAAGGTAGAGATAACAAATTATTTAGCAACACCATTGAAATTTCATTAAGAGATCCACTTCTTGTTGACTGCTTTGCTTTGTCCATCACCTGTCGCAGGGTGAGCTGTGACAAGGGACAAGTGTTACATATTAGTTGGGAATTGTAATAGTAGAAATGGTATTGAACCAAGCAAAATTATTTCCACACTTCAAGCTGAAAATTACAGTTATTAAAAATCATTTCAGAGAAAGAGGAACAATGTTGAAACAAATCAAGGCATCAATTCTCATACCGAGTAACTTGCTGTTAAAATGCAATTTATGATTTGCCATGCATAACCCATTGCATCAAATGAGAGATCTGTGACACCGCTAGTAACAGCAGAGATTATCTATAAAACAGAAAGATGCACAGTTCACAATATTGAAACCTGAAAGTTCATAAATTAGAAAAGAATAACAAAGAAAGCGGAATCTGGAGGAGGGAAAAATAAGGTATCATACAAGGAACACATGATAGAGAAATTTGTGACTAACAGTAGCAATTTCAAGCTATTTCCAAAACATACAAAGGATGATAATTTTTTACCCAAGAAATTAAGGAACTTTTTGTACTGAAACTGTTAAGGAAGTGAAATAAGAAAGTTACTCCAATTATAGCATCCAGGTGCTAATTTCTGAAATTGCCTAGAACTAACTTATGTCTGTATTCCATAAGGCAAAATTATGTACCCTCTACCATGGACACAATCATGAGAAGCAATCTAAGTGTAAGAGACTTCTAACAGCAGAATAATTTCTTAAACAGCCTTCTGATATTTGAACAATATCTGTCATTCATTATAAAATTGACAATTATATCCTGTCCCACAAATAATAATCACCAGCAAAGGCAAATATAAATCTTAAATTAAGAAATCATAGTTTAGAATGATACAGGAGTGTTTTATACCATAAAAAACATGGCAGCCCATACTTTCTGATTCTGATGTTTCCGGAAAAAATATAACTCCCCAATTGCAGTCAAAATATTTGTCACATTCTTCAGAATTGTCACCATCGCAATATTTATGTATTTCAAACTGAAAAGAAAGACGTATATGAATTAAGTGCAAAAGATTGTTAGCATACAATACAGTTTTATTCATGTGGTGTCTAACAGAGAACTGTGCATTGCTTTTCCTTTCAGAAATAGTGTTTTCATAATTGGAATCAACTTCCCTTAAATGTAGTTCTTAAACACATGTTCTGACGTACCTATACATGCCTGATACAAGCATGCCAACAAAGATTGCATTGACAGGGATCCAGACCCTTATTAGTTTCCAATTAAGCTTCTCCAACGAAACTGCACCACACAAACTCAGTACAGCAACAACCAGACAGCAGATCAAATTCTACAGCAAAACAAAGCAATTAGATTCATCGCAGTTGACTAAATGCAAAATTATGCACCAAAAGGAAATAAGATCAGCCAACAAGTGGTAAATGTGATAAAACATTTATGCAAAGTAATATTCCACAGTTTGAATAATTGATGACAAACATTTTTAATTCTAGAACTCATAATAGGATACATTTTACATTTCAGCAATCAGAATTAAAAAAGCGTGTGTGACAATTAACATACTTGATATAACATAAGTGATATTCCTGCATTGAAATTATAAGTTGATAAAACAACTTTGTTCAACAAAATCATGCTGCAAGAAGAAATGCAGTAAGCTGTTCCAGACAAAAGAGGTCCAGATTTTCTTCCTGATCCATGTTCGTGTTTTTCATCCCCATCAAATGAATCATTAACACTGTTAATATGTGACACCTGATTACCTCTAAAGAACCTGCAAGTAGGAAATAAATTAACTGATTATGCAAACAACTAAAATATACAAATAGGACATTCTTCTTCAAATCTTCAATTAGATCATGATTCCGAGCTACCTGAAATTATAATATCAAACATTTATGCATCATTAAACAATGACTAACAATTAAAATGTCATGCAAAGTGTAGCTTATTTTGGAAATTCTATTGTATGTGAAATTTGAAGGTGTAAACTAAAGAAGACGACCAGTGATTTCCAGTAATATGTATAAATCAAAGGATAGCCCACATGAAAAGAAAAGGCTAATTCATTATACCTGTCACCTATAGCTCTACGTTCTGCATTTGTTGCAAAATTGCCAATTGATCTGTCTCCTTGCTTATCAGTAACATTCAAAATCTTATCTACCCCATTAATCTTTTCATTTAGAGAGCTTGATTCTGGTTCCTCAAAATCATGGGAAATAACCACTTCTAACTTAAAATCAGACATGCCACAACCCTGCAAATTGACGAAAAAGATTTCTAAAAGACAAAAAGGAACACTAAATATCATTACAATATTTTAAACGAACTGAAATTGAACACGAAAGTGATAAATTCACCAAAGAAAAACATGAAATCGAACAAAAGCTGCTAAATTTGATAAAGGGATTGAAGTTCATACCCAAATAAGAAGTCCAAAAACTTGGATTGATAGACAAGTGATCTTTGATACAATTAGTAGACAATTAATACCCAAAAACTTAAATAATCTGAATATAAATATTTGGGTGGAAAATCATGCAAAAGACGTGAACTTGAGAAATCTTTTTGAAGAACACGCAAAGAGAAGCGAATCAAAACAAAAGAAAATTAATCAAAACCGTGATTGAAGATATCTATTACAATAAATGACAAAAAAAAAAAAAAGAAAACGAAGGGAAAAATATTGGGTAGAGTAGAGAAGAAATAGAGCGAAATTACAGGGGAGAGAGCAGGACACCGTCCAGAGAATTTGAATAATAATAATATTGGAAAGGGTACAGTTTTCGAGGTTTCAAAAGTCAAATGGTTAAAGAGATTCATTTCTCGATCGCAGAGAGGCAATGGAAATGGAGGAGATTTTTAGCTTTGTTTAATGGGATTTGGAGAAGAGACTGAAAAACAGCAAAGGTGTAAGGGCCAAGGGGATCAAGATTCAGGAAGGAATTGTTTTTCTTTTTCTTTTGAATTCTCACCATTTTGCGCGGAAATTGTGGCTACCTTCTTGGCTCAGAAATGGAAGTGGGTCTGTTCCAGGAATTGGAGCCCAAGTCTTGTTACAGTTTGATAGTAGCTGGCCCAAGATTTCGTGAGCCTGGATTTTACTTGCTGGAGGCACACATGCATTTATCACAATTTTAATCCAGTCCTATATAATTATTTTTTGAATATTCAAAGATTTTTTTTTTTCCGCTTATGCTTCAGTTCAGTTATACCGGGGACACGTTAGTTAAAAAAATAAAAATAAAACATACTATAAATTAACGCGTGCAAAGGAGTAATGGATAATGGGATTTGGTAATGGGCCTAATGGGCAATGGGCTTCACATTTCTGGACGAAACAGTTCACTTTTAAACAACAATCTAATATCATCACTCGGAAAAACTAGCTAATGGGTAATGGGCCTAAAACCCATTTAACCAGAAGTTTAATACTAAAATAATTAAGAGTTTTTATAAAAATATCGATAAAATAAAAAAAAATTATTTTTACTGTTATAAAAATATTTTTTAAAAAAAATTACGTACCTAAAAATATTTTTTAAAAAATATAACATATACTAAATATATATTAAATATATACTAAAAAAAAGGTAAAAGTGAACCGTAAAAAAAAAAAAAAAATTGTATATTTGTATAATTTTCAATAATTAACTTATATCATAGAAAATAGAATTTGAATTTTGATTAAATTAAATGAGAGTGTATATATATTTTTTGAGGAAGAAAGAATTCAAGGAGATCATTGCAATAACTCAAGTGTTTATGCTTAGACTGAGCTCAAGCAATATCTGATTATTTTCTTTTCTTTTTTTCTATTTTCTTATAATTATAATACCAAATTTCCATACAAGAATATCATTTTTATTTGTTCATAAGGAGATCAAAAGAGCTGAAAATTATGGGTTACGTTATAAGAGAGAGTTTTGCTTTTTAATATTTTCACTAAATTAGTGAAAATTCATAACAAATTAAATGATCCGAATCTAAAATTTTATATATTTAAAAGAAAAAAATAAAAAACTAATTTTATATATAAGCGAGTGTTTAACAAATTTTTTTAATACAATTATTAAATTTTTTTATTCACAACAGATATATCAAATTTATTTAATTAGTGATATCTTTTTACTGTTAAATAGTTATTAGATAATCAAATAGTTATTATTTATAAAAGTTTTAATTTGAATTTTTTTTAAACAATTCCTATTTATTCAAATAAAAAGATTAAAATATTTTTTTAAAAATAATATTTAAATAAAAAATAAATATTAATATTTATTTTTAATAATTATTAAATATATTAATATCTAACAATTAATAATAATTTTATCGAATACTCGCAAAAATCAATTATTAGCTTATAATTACTTATTTCCAGTTATTTGTTACTAATTAATAGTTATTAACAATAATTTTTACGAAGTTAAATTAAAATGAGTCTAAGTAACAAATCAAAAATTTCATTTTTAAATAAATTTGATTATTAAATACAATGTATTGAAAGTTGAGGTAAATTTCAATTATCTTATCATACCAATAGAAAATTGACACAATTAGAAAAAGAAGAATCATTTGCATGAAACTGTTATATATTGAACAAATTAAATCTCTAAACTTAGTTACATCCTTCATAAAAAAATATATATATATATCTTATCTCATCAAATGAACTAGAAAGCAGCATACACAACATTACAAGCACACCCATTCCTCCAAAAATTTCACTTCCAGAACTTTAGAATACATTAATTAAAAAGACAATTTGTTTGCTCCAAATCCACAAAATTAAACATATATATTTATATATATAATCTATTATTATTAACATCCAAATCCTTTCTTAGGACAACTAACTATAATTAACTAAGTTAACAGACAGATGCTATCACATACCCCTTCATCATGATTAAGATTTGGACCCAAAAAAAAAAGCCACAAGATTATCAGATGGGTCCTACATCTAATAACGTCTAATAATTTAAGGCAATTGGGTTGGGGTCGTGACCAATTTTATTGGTCAGAGATCATGTGAAACATCAACAACACACTTCACATTATCATCACAACCCAAAGATATAAAAAATTATAAATAAAAAAAAAGGACTCACATGCATGCAATTACATGATGATCATGATCAGACGGTATACACAATCACAAAGCAAGGAAGCACAGCCCTTGGATTAAACACAACAAGCTCTTCCTCATCCAACCTGGTATGGACCCCATTGCCACCTCTTCCCACGACAGAATCAAATCCTCCATTTTCCTTGTCCACTTCCTCTTCCAAATCACACCCAACCCGACCCGCTATTACCCGGCAAACCAACATAGCCCGTTTCACATTCATGAACTTGAATTCCTCTTCAATATCCTCAGGGATTGCCACGTGTGCCCTTAAACTAGTAGATAGTGTAGAAATTCCATCCATCTTGGGTGAAAAACCAGACTTAATTATCCCACAAACACTACAATATTGCAGATTACAAATGATAGAATTACCGTTTTGTCCTAAATCACACATAAAAGTTGAACAGTAAAATCTTAAAAGCTCATTACCATCAGCTATACATCTTTCATCTCTTCTTTTAACGGCACCGTTTCTTGCTGCTTTAGCTTTAACAAGCTCTCTATACTCTTCAAATCTTGATAAAATCTTTGGACTGTTATGGATCTTTAAAATCCTATAAATTTCTGGATTTTTCTCTTTACTAGACCAACCCGTTTTGAATATAATATGAACTATATTCTTACCCGAATCACCATCTTGGAGCTCCGAAATAGCATGTTTGATAGCTTGGTGTTGTTCAAGAAACTGAGGTTTTTGAAAGATTTCACCACAAGCAGTGCAAGGAAAGATATCATTTCGCAAAGGAAAGAAGTGATCATTAGTCGTTGAAATATCAGAATCTTGTTTTCTGTGTGGAATATCAGGTATCTGATCAATATCATCTGTTGTTGGTGGGATCATTGAGACTATAGATTTTTGAGACGATCTTGCTGATGCAAGAGTTGGAACTGGAGATTGTGTTTGTGTAGTTGATGTTTTAGAAGAAAAGATACGTTTCAGATAAGACCAAGAAGATGAAAGAGCTTTGCGTGCTTTTAACCTAGAGGAAGAAGAAGAAGAAGAATTAGGAGAAAGAGGTGAGACTTTACGTTTCTTGGTGGGTGGATGATGATGATCTTTAGCTGTGAAAATGAAGCAGCCCAGATGAAGAAAGAGGATAAAGATATAGAAGAAGAACTTGTTGAAGACCGATAATATCATGGCTTTAGCCATTGTTGGTTTTGAGAGAGATCAATTGAGGTTTAGTTTCAGGGTCATCAATGAGGCATTGTGTGAGAGAAGCACAGATAGAGAATGATGGAAGAAGAAAGGAAGGAAAAGAATGTAAAGAAAGCTGACGTAGGAGTGGGGGCAAGGGCATAGAAGAATAAAGCTAAGAGTAGGTGGAACGCAACTTCATAGCATATTTTTATTCCCATATAATTTTTTTCTCTAAGCTTTAATTTCTGAAGTGTACTATATAAATAATAATTAATAACTTGTACCTGAGATGAGAATAAATGAATGGGGTATGCATGTAAAAAAAATTATAAAAAATTAACTCATAATATCATTAATTCTACCCTTACTAAAAAACTAACCAACTAAAAAGTAAAATAGAAAAATTAACCTACAAGATTAGTTTTAGAATTATGAGATTCATGAAGCACTGTTAAAATAAAGAAAGGAAAATAAAAAACCTGGAATAGGGAAGTCAGTTAAAATCATCACCTTTTAACCGAAAGTAACTGTACAGCAGAGAGTATGATCGATATATAGAATCGTGTTAATGTCTAAAGAAGTAACAGAAGGCATCTAAATCTACTTTATTGGCAATTTTAAGGGGTGTTTGATAGAGTAATTATTAAATGTGTGATCAATATAAAAATGGAATTATCAAATCGCGAATCCTTATATAGCTTCTTATAAAATTTGTCAATTGAAAAGAAATTTCACCATAATCGGAGTTTTTAATTGGCTAATCAAATAACACAAATTTTTTTAATTGACAATGTGCATGTTGGTAATCAATAATTAGAGTTATTTAATAAGTTACTTTAAAAAGATAATTAAGACTAATTAATGTACTAGATTATCTCCTTTATAGGTGCTTGTTATCTTCTTTTATTATCTTCATACTTGGAATAAGACATCTAATAATTAAATTCTTACTTAAGAATATTTAGATACCTTAATAAGCTTACATTATATAAAAAAAATTGTTTTGATTTGAAATGGAAATTAAATAATAATTCGATCTCTTAATCAATTGAATTAGGAGAAATTAACACAATTGATCACTAGTGATGATACTTCTTAGAGTAACTCTGATTTTCTTTACCTTTTTTCCATAAGATAGGCTTTTTTTTTTTTGTCAATATTTAAAGATTTTTTTGATAAAATAACCATAAAATTTTTCTTAATAAACTATTTCTCTAATAAGGAGTTCATATTCTGAGTTCTCACACGAAAAATATTAGAATTAATTAATTAGATTGAGTATCACTTTCAACTTCATAACCTAATTGATATATATCACTTTTATTTATTTTTATATAATTTTAACTTTAATTAGAATTTAAATTTTAAATTTTAAATTTATATTAATATCATTAAATTAAAAATAAGTTTATATTTTACATTTTTATTAATTCAAATGATTAGAAGTTTAATACCATTTAGATAAGATATTGAGTTTGAGTCTAGTTAATATAAAAAATAAATATTATGAGAGTTTTATTTCTTTATATATCTACACGTTTTGAATCATAATTTAGTCTAATTTAATATAATAATTGAATATTTGATAAATTTTTTTTTTTTTTAAAAAGGGTGTGATAAAAAATGATCAATAATAATATTAAAATTGTCAACCTTAAAAAAAAAGCAATTGATGGATTTGGCATGTGGATTTAGGGTTGCAAATGAGCTAAGTCGTTCGCGAGCAGCTCAGTGTTCGGCTCGATAGAAGCTCGTTCGTGTACGGCTCATTTTATAAACGAGTTAAGCTTGAGTCTTACTTTAAAACTCGAGAAATAAACGAACCGAGTTTGAGCAACGCAAAACTCGATTCGATCAGACTCGTGAACAGCTCGATTAATAGGTTCATGAATAGCTCCATTAATAAGCTCACGAACAGGCTCGTAAACATGCTCGATTAATAGGCTCGTAAACATGCTTGATTATAATTGAATGATTTTGTATTTATACTTGTTTTAAATATTTTTTTTTTAGTTTAGAAATGAATATTTATAAAATAAGTTATAAACGAACTACAATCAAGCTTTAAAATGAAACGAGCTCGAACTCAATAATAATACACGAGTTTGAACCAAGCTCGAACCAAGTTCAAACTAAGTTCGAACCGAATTTATGAACAAACTTTTAACGAATCGAGCTCGAGCCATTCACGAACTTCTATATAATATAATGAGCCGAGCTCGAACGTAATTTCTGAATTCAAGTAGAGCTCGAGCTCAGAAATAAAAAATAACAAATCGAGTCCAAATCAGTTAGAACTCAGCTCGGCTCGGCTCGGTTGCAGCGTATGTGGGTTTGAGAAGGAGAATGTTGTTAATGTTAATTCATATTCATTAATTCCATATATAGAACATGAACGTGGCTATTTATCTCCACATGTGCAGGGTTCCCAATTAAGCGGCAAAATACATTTTACTAGAATATATTTTTCATTAATTAAATTTGAGTGATCCATTTTTCATTATATATAGATAATATATATTTTATAAAAATATAATTGGATATGTATGTAATGCCACTTCTCTTCCTCTTCTTCTTTCAAGGAGAATCCAATACACTTCTGCCAATTCCAGCTTTTTTTTACTTGTTTTGAATCAATTGAACAAACACATGTGACCACTTATCACATGATTTTTTTTATTTGACTATTTGTTTATTATCTACATTTTAATTTCGAAATTAAACTGAAAATAATGTATAATATAACTTTTGTTATTAAAAAAAATTAAATGAGTTAATCACTATTTTATTAAATTTGAAAGGGTAATTTCACATTGATATCTCGATTTAAAACATTTTTATAAAGCACACTAATTATTTAGAGATATTATTTTTCAATGTTTATATATAAAAAATTACAAAAGTATAAAAAATTATTTTTCAATGTTTAACAAAAAAAAAAGAAAAAAAAAAACCATAGATGGATGCACATTGCACAACTCTAATATAGTTGTGTTATTGTTTTTACATGGCAGTGACAAATCCAAGGAGATGAAGCTAGTGGCCATTGATTTTGAGACTGGTATAGGGATGGCAAGGGGTGGGAAATTTTCGTTCTCGCGGAGATTTGCTCCGAACGAGGTGAAGATTTTTCGATTTGTCTTTTCATGGGAGCGGGGATGGAAAATATTTTTTCTTCGTTAGCGGGGATGGGGTGGGGACGGGGAGTGTATTCCCCACCCATGGGGACCCGTTATTATACTTAGTTAATTATTATATTTATTTAATTATTCCTTATATAAAATTATATTAATTAATAACATATATATATATATATATATATATATATATATATATATATATATATATATATATATA